>JAOXNR010050146.1:0-17975 GCA_028571225.1 Parsonsia alboflavescens | reverse complement strand
TATATGGCATAGCTAGTACAGTGAACACAGCACTATTAATCTCAAATGAACAGCGTTACTGTCTTTATTCTGCTACTGAAGTTAACATGTTTGATTTCTCATGAATAATTCTTTTTTCTTTTTAATAATGAATTTTCCATTTTCTTGACCAAATTCATGTGAAGGTACTCTAGTATTTAAAATTTGGGAAGGTTTGAGATGAAAGTTATCTAAAATCTTCCGTCTTTCGAACTTCTGCCTTCTTAATTATGTCTGCAAAAACTGTCTGCTTGCATCTATAATTATTAAATTTTCATCTTTCTGTCATTCGTTTGAATAGATATGCCAAGAGAGTAATTTCCTCTAAAAAAAGTCTTTTCTTTAATCCTTAACCTAACCTGGTTCTGCTATACACTTACTTGTTTTATAGCAAAGGATGATTGAATGGTTGAAGAATGTAGGTAAATTGCTTCGTTAAATCTCATTTATTGGAATGATGAAACCAACTCACAAACTAGTGCAAAATCAAATCACATGGCAAGATTTATGCTATATATATTATGATTACGTTGTTTCAAATTTGATATTTAATAGAACCTTTGATGGGAAATTCTATGCTTTCAAAAGGAAAAGGACAAAATAAACATAAAGACTAACCATAAGCAAGTCCTAATTTATCTTCTGTTCGTACTTCATATTTCGGTATCTTTGTCTTCCTCCGGCTTGCTAATTTTACTCCAATATCACCATCCACAATCTCCAACATTATAATTTCCCTTTCTCTCTTGTATGAACCAAAGCTAAAATTTAGAAGATTTTATCAAATAGTAAATAAGACCCTTCATGTCAGTAATGTAACTCATCTCTTTGTACTTTTAATTTTTGTTTCTTTTGTTTTAACCCTTATCCCTAATTATTGGAAGGTGAAGTCGGAAAGAGATAAGTTACCGGATTGTCAATGTTATACCAATATTTTCAGACAAGTTGCTTCCAATATCAGGACGATAAGTTATAATTGAGACACCTTAGAACTGTTATATGATCTCTAGAACCATGATGAAAATTGAAATTTCCCTGAAAAAGAAATTCCTCACTAGGGGTGTTAAGTACATAGAAAATTTGCGGCATGATGCATTTTTATTTTTGGTTTGATGTGGAAGCTCAAGAAATAACTATACTCACTTCCATCCTAATGACAAGGATAATTTGTAAAGACACACTTCTGGTTGTTTGTTCCTTTCCTTCAAGGAAGATTTGTGACTATTTGCCATTCCTTAGGAGAAAAATCTGTATGATAAAAGTCATTACCAACCCGACAGTGCTGCAGTTAAGAAATTTGAAATGTAGGTTCTTTTCCAAATGTTTTCATGACATGATAATTATAAATATTGTCGCTTTAGGAATCCTTCTGGATGCAATATATCTATCCCTTGGAGGTATATAATTGATTATGGTTATGATGAAATATAGAAAGATATAGCTCATATGCTTAATAGTTTTAAGTTAAAGGAAAACCCGAATCTCCTTTCAAATGTAATTGTTACTCATATGACAGTGTCAATATTTATGTGTAACGCCAAACAAGAAACTGGGGTAAATAATTTTTTCGCATGTCCAGGAAATAAAAGTTTTAGAGTCTGAAAACTCTATATGTATAAAAGGAAAAGCATCCAATTCTTCTTGGACATCAACCTTCCTACCCACATATACTAAATATCTTACACCTAGGAATCTCCTAACTAGAGTTAAATATTTATGAATATATAAGCCCAAAGATTGCAGGTTTCTTTGTACAAAATACAAGCATATACATATATATATATATATATATTTATATATTTATATATATTACTCTCAGGAAATTAGATTTCTTGTGTAATTTTACCTAGGAAATGAAAAGAATATTGAAGAATAAACTGATCTCATAACTATAAGTGAAATCTACTTTTTTTTTTTCGACCAAAAGTGGATGATGCATATCCCTATGCCATTTGTATAAACAGTGGATTGTGTAGGTGTGTGTTAACTTTATTTTAATCTTTCTTTTTTGGACAATGCTTTGACAGGGAGGAAGAGCAAGATAATTTGGGGACATGAGATCGATGAAGATAGGATCAAGATCATTTGCATGCATTTCACCGGCTAAATTGGTACTTGGTTCTTTCATCCTTGGTTTGCCTCTGGTGGCAGTACTTTCATTTCCGTTCTCAAGCAACCATTAGCTACATTAATAATTGAGTGACCTTGCAGTACCATATATGCCCATGCATTCTCCATGAAAATAAATCGCCATTATGCAGATTGCAGTGAGTGTATAATGTATGTCATATTATAATGCCTCCGATGTTGAAACATGCCCAACCGCTATGTAATTATTACCTTTGCAGGATGTCCAAGAGAGGCATACATGTATTCTTGCTCCTCAAGCTTATCACAACTGAATCTAGGTAGCCATATAGACATTTGTTTCTGTAATCAGGATTTGGGATTTTCTATCTCCTTTCTGGCGAGAATTTATTTTCTTCATTTTGTCCTTTTTTATGCATAACTCTTTGATCAGTAAATATTATATTAAGATCAGTAAATCAAGGAAGTTGCCAATATTCTTTACTTTTGTATACTGAAAGGAGAAAGAGAAAACTACGTACGTATCACCCAATTGCAAGGCATATAGTATATATGAAACTAAAGTAACTCGAAGGAGGAGGAATATAGATGTGAAATTTAAAGCTGACAGAGAAAAAAAAAAAATTCACTGCCTGTTTACACGCACATATACATATATACATAAATGGTACAGGTCTAAAGGTAAAGAGTGTTTTGCTTGAGGAGCATTTGCAATGTTGTAAATGCTTAGGAGTAAAGTGTAATTGCGGTTTGTCCATATATGATGAGCAACCAACAGATGAGGGAACAAAATTTAAGCTTAAAAGGTGCAAAAGGGGAGGTTATTTTATAAATATATGCAAGGCAGTCATAGCTCTAAGGTCTCTCTATAACGATAACAGGCTCACCATCATCATCATCATGGAAATGCAAAGCAGATTGCTTTTCTATTTTCAGTTGTCTCTGTTCTTCCTCCCATGCTTTCCTGTATCTATCATACTTTGGGTACCAAGTGTAGTCGTACAGTCATAATGGAAAAGCTGGACTCCGTGTTTGTATGGAAAGAAATTAGAGAGAGAGAGAGAAAGAGTTGGAACTTGGAAGTTGGTTTGGTCCCAAACCAAAGCTGTTCATCATGCAAAAGAATGCCTCATAGTAACATCCTGATCTGTGTTGTGTTGTTTATATATATACATATGCTGAGGAGTGTGATCTTTGGCGAGCTTAGCTAGGAAAAAGCAGAAAAAAGCAAGGTCTCTCTGCAACAAGTCAGCGTTAGGCTAGGGCTCCATGTTGCCCTTAGGTGATGCATGTGAGAGGCAACCCACCCCAACACAAGAATATATATTATATATATATATAGACTAACCATTTTAGCAGCAGTATACTATCAGGGAATCGAAGGGAAGGGAAACGTAAGGGAATGGGATGACATGATCTGCTGTGCCTGCGCTTTGTCGCTGCCTGGTATCTGCCCAGACAAAGCTAACGGAACCTTCATGCACAGTTTTTCATTTAGTTAGGAAGCTGCCAGCTCATCTCCATCCATTATTTTCACCAACAAAAATAAAAAATTGAAAAAAAATTCTCATCATACCATAATTTTTTACGCTTTTTATATTATACTATTGCTCCATTTACTGGAAAGCTAAACCGGCCAGTAGCTGCTTTTATTTTTGTTCCATGCTAGCTTAAATATTGTGTGATTTGATCACATCACTTCCATGGTATAGTAGGGGTATTTATTTAAAGTACTACAACTGGTAATTGTTGTTTAGCCTCTCATGTTACATAGTAGTATAGTATATAACAACAGGTTGATGAGGACGACAATAATTTGAGCGAATCAGCTATGGGTGCCTATATAGATAGGGTTCCAGCACAGACCAAACACAATTATGCACTCTTAGAATGTCACCTTTCGTTTTGGTTTTTTTATAGGGACACAAACAGGTCAGAATCTGCCACTTGTATTCTCCTCAGTTCCTCAGTGTGTGTACTAGTACCTATCACCACTCTCACCGGCCCTAATCTATTTCGGATCCTCTCCACTGTTGTAGTAGTATATCTTATTCTTAGGCGCACATGAACGTGATAATGTCGTCCCGAGTCATTTATATATGCTCAAAATTCTTTTGGAATCTCCCATCTCCCAGAGAGTTCAACTTTAGGCCAGCTTTATGGACCCCCATCACCAAACTAGTAGTAATTGAACTATATAATTATTTAGTTATCATGAGAAAGAAAAAGAAAAAGAAAGGCGAAGCTCTTGAAGCACGCACCCACACTCTCATCCTTAATTATAATATATAATTAAGAAAAGAAAAGAAAAAGAGAAAAAGGATGGAGAGATCAGAAACGAGATACCATTCCAACACGCAAAACTGAGAGAGAGAGAGAGGTCTGGTAGTCCCCGCCCTATGTATGATAGAGAGAAATCGTATGAAAACTTCATGTAAATTAAATGAGACCAGTGCCCGTTTGTAGGCTTAGGCTGTGTAGGATTTCTAGGCTTCATCAATGTCCACTTATATCCTAATGTGGAATATATGCATATATCCATACATGCATAAACAAAGGACAAAACCCAGTAAGGCAAGGTATGTATTTCTTTTTTTTTTAAAGAAAAGTTATCTAGAGTTTAATATCTAATTATCTAAATTTAGAATTCAGATTTCAACAATGAGTATATATAAATATATAATCATTATTCATTTAAAAATATTTTTTTGAAAAAAGAAATTTAAGTCAAATAAAAAAAAATAATTCTTCTTCCATTATTAAATATAAGTCATTCTAATTATCCCTTGAGAGGCATCCCAATGGAGGGAGTGATGAATGAGCAAATCATAGGTCTTGAATTTGAATCCCATCAACATCCTACTAAATACGCGGAATATGTAAGTTATTTTTTCTATATTAATCTTTTAATGATATATGTATTCAGATTTTTGAAATCATGATTTGAGGATATTTGAGAAGAAAAAAATTTATCTACAAAAAGATAGCTAGTCATTTATAACTACTAACGGATGGAATATTTAACATAAAACTGAAGAAATAAAGGAAGTGAAATTTATATTTATTAGCATATCACAGAACCGCGTGCATTCTACTTGTTTTAAGCCGCAGCAGCTGCAATGGTAAAAGGGAGTGATGGACCACGTCCGTGGATATTTCCGTGCTTTGATTTTAATGCAACAAAATCTAGTGATTCATTTTCTTTTCTTCTGGCCATCATCAATCTATCGGGTTGGACTGATTGCGGTTCGTCCTTCGGTTAAAAGCTGAGATCGACTTGGTAAAGAATGAATATATACTATCTATCTCACTTCGTTGTTCGTTTCAAAATAATTATCGTTTAAAGTTATTTAAAAGAAATTAAATTAATCAATTACGTTTTCTTTATCAAGACTATTGTCATTTGTTATTAGTCTATATTTTTTTTCCTTTTATCTTTTTTATTGGTTGATTAATTATTGAAAATAATAAAATAATAAATTTATATTCATATTAATTAATATATAAAAGAAGGACTTTTAGCATAAAATGCTTCCCTACCTAAAATTTTATGCATATCAAATTTTTAAAATAATTTTAAGAAAAAAAAAAATGTCCAAATTGATATTCTCATTCATTTAACTTAAAGAAAGATAAGTGTAATTATTTGGAAAAGAGAAAATAAATATTTTTGACATAATATATCTATATTTAATAGTTTTAATCCATATAAAAAGATAGATAACATCTTATATATCATGGAGTCAACCAAACAGAGCAATAATTCTGTTACAATAACGGTTGGAGCGCGCCTTAGCAAATCTGTAAATATATATATATACATGAGTACTGTAGCAACAATTTCGTTACGGTAGTACGTTTTAGCAAAATCGTGTATATATATATATAGAGGACGGAAGCAGTAATTAAATTGCACTGAAAAAGAAATGGCACACTAGCTAGGTGTTCTTTTTCTTACTTTATAATAATTATTGTGAAAATTTTTGCTGAGGAGGGATAGCCCTAGTACTGTTGGAAAAGTAGTAGGTATAATTTAATTAAATTAATTTTGTAGAGGACGACATGGATGTCCAATTTGTCCATCTAGATAGGCGATATCGGTGTGTGGTGGAAGCAGGGAAGTGGGCTTTGCTGTTTATCCCTGACTCACTGGCAGAAAGGGAGAAGATATGATGCTTATAAGTGAGAGCGAGGGAGAGAGAGAGAGGAAAGGAAGCAGCTGAAAGAGAAGATCGAGAAAAGGATCGCTCGATCATATTCATATTTAGTGGCAGAGTGGGGCCAGTAATCTTTGCACTAATTTGAAGTTTGCAATTTCTTGTGGGATAGATGGCGCAGTAGTAACTAGACAAGTATAAGTAGTGATTACATAGCACTTAGCAGCGGAGCTATATAGCTGGCTAAGGGGGCGCGAGTAGTATTCATTCATTCACGTATATCTAGTAGGTGAGAGGCTTTGTATAGACTGCACTGACAGAGAGAGAGAGATGGGGCATTAACAATGACAGTGCAAAGAGTGGCAGCAGATCCCAGAAAACAACTTCGCAATTATAACGAAATGTATAGAGGGGGAAGATTGAAAAGAACGGGTCACGCTGAGGCTGCACAACCCTCCACAACAGCCGTAAAGAGAAAGATGATGCATTCGAAGCAAAAAGAGGTACAGCGGTGCCTCAAGTGTTGTATGTGTGTGTGGACCTGATCAGCTTTATTTTTTTGGCCCACCCCACACCCTGGATCACGGCCGGACTCGATCGATCGGATCCCAAATATGTGGTGCTTTCCCTTCCTTTCCTGATTCAAAACTCTCCCCCTCTCCGGGTCTCCCCTACTCGACTACTACAACTATCGTTTCCTTAATTTCTTTTGTCCCAAAGCCTAACCATAGTGCTTTCTCTACCTCATTTAATGCCCGATTGATTGTTCTAAGAAGGTATTCCAAACTGAAACCCTCCACACTCAATGGATGCCAGTCCTCCTCTCGCCCATAATAATGTCATTTCCATTTCCAGTTCCGATTCCCCACCCCCTTTGTTACCTTTTCCTCTTTCGTCTCTACACTTCCCCGTGTTCTTCTTCTCCTTTGGGGATACCCTTTAATATTATAAGTATGACTTCACACTCTATGTGATCTCTTCTCTAGCTATTCCATGAGAACTGAGAAGGAGCCCCCCTCCGCTTTTGTGATCATCTCATCACTAATTAATTTAGTCTAGATTGATTTGGAAAAATCAACGGCTCACGTTAGGACCAAGTACCCTTCTTGAATTTTCATGTGTGGTAATTAATGTGATTAAAAAAGAAATGTATATATGAATTCTTAATATCCTATGAAAAGTTTTTGGTAATTTTTAATATAGTGCTGAAAGTTAAATTTAGACAATATATATTCCGTCCCTTTTCTTATATTGACAAAATTTTTAAATTTTTAATTATATAGTGGAGGGCAAAGAAGCAGAAACCAAGGTTGAAACCTCAGCAAAAGGAACTGGCACTGCATCGGTTTAGCAAGAGTAAACCGAGCTAATTCAATTTAATTGGATTAGCCTAATGGCTCCATAAAAAGAAATTTTGCCTCAACAAGTCGTGTAGGAATAGGAATCCGAGAATTGAATTGAAAACCTAAAATGCGGTTAACTTTAACTTATAAAAGAATAATTACAAGGCAAGCTAGATTTATATAAATATAAATAAATAAATATATATATATATATATATATATATATATATAAACTATAATAACTTTATTTAAAATTTTAAATAATAAAAAAATCACTTTCTAGATGGAACTTTTATTACACATTTATATGTCACTTCCTATTATATTAATAAAATATATAAAAAAATCTTATTCATAACTTTTAATTATTATATTTTAATATATTTTATATATTATAATATCTAAAAAGATAAACTAAACTTTAGGGAACTTGATCTGTTAAAGATACGCTTTAAATTTTTACTAATGTATCATAAAGTGGCACACAACTACGTAACAGGAGATCTTGAGTAGCTCGCCTGAAATTGAACGTTTTATATTTAAATAAAAAATTTTGATTTTCAATATAAAGTCTCATTGACAACCTTCTTAATTTGATAAGTAAGACTTATTCAAGTGGTAAAATAATTTTATCTATGGCTGAGAGGTTATGAATTCAATTAAATATAAATGCATGGTAATGGATTTTAAATATGTTAAGATAAAAATATTTTAATTTACTTTATCAAAATTCATTCCGGTCAAATTTTGATTTTTTTCTTTCAAATTCAGAAAATGTAATCTAAACATTGATTTTACCCCTTTTTTAGATGGGGAGCACTGTCCCTTGCTATCAGTGGTCTCGAACTCGAGACCTTTAGTGGCAAATACCAAGCGGGTTTGCCACTAAGGCAAGCCCCACTTGATAACATTGATTTTACTTAATTAAATATTTCAATGTGTGATAAAATGTTAACCAAAATAAAATTTATTATGTTCACTTTAAAATATTATAATATAAAATAACCATCATATGAAATTTAAAAAGAATTTTTTTAAAAAAAAAATAAAACAAAAGAGTTTTTTACCGATTTGATTTCACAAGTTTGGATAAAAAAACAATTCGATCTCTTAAGTTTTTTTTAAACCATAACGGTCCCTCACGTTTTTAAGGATAACCGGAATGGTCCCAACCATCAATTTCCAGCCATTCACAGGGTGGAGCCGCTCACTGTGAAGGGTAACTTAGTTATTTCATCATGGCTGGGTTTAAAAAAAAATTCGCCACCCCACTGCACTGCACTAAACGTTTTTCTCTCACTTAAAGCGCCACTAGTAGTGCCGATGCAAGCATGAATGCAATTTGGGTATGACTGGAGCGGACCCTCCCATCCATGGTCCATTGCTTCTCCCCACATGCCTCTGCTAGAACGGACCCTCCTATCCATCCCATGTTTGGAGGGAACTCTTCCACCTAGTTCAGATCAGAGTTTCTCTAGTACTAGATTTGGAACTGATCCATTTATATTTTTTTTTTATATTTCTACGTCTCTAGCATGTATAAAACCTTAATTAGCAAAACCCAAGAAAGGAAAGAACTGATCAGAACCGAGGCTGTGGAGCGGCTTCAAAACCGAAGGTGGAAAATTGGCTGCAATGCCAGGAGAGAATATCTATATACCCAGCTTGCTAGAGGGGATGGCCTTCCTGATAAACCAAGAAATTAATGAGTCGATTTTATCTATCTATATAGACATCTAGTGAGTGGTGAGAGACCAATCAAAGGTTAGTAGTGCCGATGCAAACAAGCCTGTAATTTGGGTTATGAACATGGCACTGAGAGTAAAACTTGTAGTGCAGTGCGGTGATGTTGCCGATGGCGAATTTTTTTTCAAAAAAAACCAAGCCAAGATTAAATGACTAATTTACCCCTCACGGTGAGTAGCTCCGAAATGTGAGTGGTCGAAAATTGGTGATTGAGATTATTCCGATTACCTATAAAAACGTGAGGGACCGTTATAGTTGAAAAAAAACTTAAGGGATCGAACTATTTTTTAATCCAAACTTATGGGATCAAATCGAGTAAAAGTCCTAAAACAAAATTACACATTGCCACTTCTTTTTTTTTAATTTTTTTAAAAATAATAAAATCATATTAAATTACCTTTTAATTACATTTTTATTTTTATTATTTTATATTTTATACTCACGATTATTAATTACTTCGGGCATCATGAGGATTTTTCATCCTAGTTATTATTAATCTCGATGAGGAATTATCCTGCTACCGTGTACCTACACGGAAGACACCTTCTGTCTTTGTTGGTGAATTCCAACATGGGCTGTCACTGTACTGCGAACCCGATAAGGACATCATGTTTACTATTGTAAATATTCATTCCACTTTCTGGGTTTGCTGTGACATTTTTTGTTTTAATCAATTTATATATATTAATATTATTCTTGGAATTACATTCCCATATCCAGTTAATCTTATTCTAAGGGGAAAAAAAATGCTATTCTAAAATGAAAATATTATCTTAGATGAACATTAATCGTAACCCATTATTTTTTCAAATCAAACTAGATTCGTCGGTTGGATTGTAAACCGACCATCAAATCGATATGAAAAACAGTATCGGATCATTTTTCATCAAAACTATTTTTCTAGACAAAAAACTAGAATGAATCCGTTTGTATGATGTTGAACCAATCAATTTTTCAAAATATTCAAATTGGAACTAAATTAGTTCAAATTTCAACCTGTATATATATAATTATATATATATAAATTAACAGGAATGCCTCTTTGTGTTATGTAGCATACAAATTCGTGTGTTACTGATGGAAAAAGTAGAGGCAATCTCCTGCGATGTCGGTTTTTTCAATCTGTAAAGAGAAAGTCGAGGCACTGTGAGATATATATATTGAAAAAAACCAATATCGTAGAAGATTGTCGCTACTTTTTCCGTCAATAGCACATGAATTTTTGTATTACGTAGCACACGGAAGTGTTCCTGTACATATTAATATTAAAATGTTCTTCAATCAAATTATAAATTTACTCTTTTAATTATTTTAAAATAAAAAATTTACTAAAAAAAGTTATTATTAAGTAATAATCATAAATAAAATATTGCGTAATCGTCAAGTTTTGTCCGTACTAAAAATGATCATATTTAAATCACAATGAAGTAGAATTTAATTTATTGCTTATAAAAACTATTCCTGTCATAGCTATAAATTTGATTTGAATATTATTGGATTATAAAATTATTATATCTTATATTCTTAAAGTTATCTACAAAAAATATAATTTTAATTTTTTATTATATCATTATCAATTTAATTAGAGTTTAATTATGATTGGACCTGCACCGTAAAGCAATAAAAATTCAATGTCATATACAATTTTGAAATTCTTATTACCCAACATTTAATACCAATACTGGTGCCATAAAATTCTTCTTCTGGTGTCCATTTTAAATGAGAGTCCAAGATCCAAATTGCGTTTCTGGGCTGGTCTTCCTTTATTCAGACACTGGCTTCGCCACGCCTCTGAAGTGAATCAATAAAAGTATGATCTCTCGTGACATTTTATTTTATTTTTAATTTTGTGTGTGTGTGTGTTCTTCTAGTAGTAGTAACAAGTGGTACACATTTTGTCAACTGAATTGTAACAAGTTTCGAATTAAAAATGTCATAATTGAAATCAATACCACAAAGTTATGAGGTATTTTCATTTTTACCCACATGGAAATAGTAATTTCTTATTAACCCAAATCTTCACAACATTTCATAATTACTCATATCTAAAACTTATTTTTCATTCTATACCCATTTTGACTTTTAATTAAAAATAAATAAATCAAAACATAACATTTATGTTCCTTTAACATGCATTTACTATCCTAACCCTCAGCATTCAACACATCCAATCGAACTCAACTACCTGTAAAATGAATTAAAGAAACTATAACTAACATCATTTATTTGATCATAAGTTTTGAACCATAACTAAGAAAATTGATCAAAGAACCATTCCCTTATAAGAGAGAAAAAAAAATCAGCTTTTTATTATGTTCGGTTGTTGATTTTTTGTTTTCCAAAATCAAGAAGGTGAAGGTAGGGGGTGTTCGAAGGTACATTGTTCGATTTGTTTCTTTGTTATTTTTTTTCTGTGGTGTTTGGAAGCCTGGGTTTGTTCATTCTGTGTTATTTATTTGGGAGGAGGAAGGAAGGAAGGTGGGATTGTAGAGATTTTCGTCGAAGTGAGGAGATTTTGAGATGTGAGAGGGGGCTTTCGAGACACAAGACAGGTATATTTTGAGACCTATTTAAGTGATTTTGAGACATGAGATAGCTACTTTCTAAACAACAGAGGAGGCTTTCGAGACACACATAAGGGATTTCGAGATAGAAGATTTCGAGACATACATAAGGGATTTCGAGACGGGGGATTTTGAGACACAAATATTGAGTTTTGAGACATAAATAGGGGATTTCGAGATACACATAGTTGATTTCGAGACACGATGTAGAAATGGATTACATGAGGGTTCTCTAGTTGGAAGGGTGTGTGCACTAGTCGCACCATCCGATGTGAACTATGAAGATTTGAGGAGAACTATGGCAAACTTGATGAAGATTGACTCAAACCAATTTGACATACAAATGTCAATTGCGTCTAAATTTTGTGATGGAAGTTTGAAATTAATAGAGATTGAAGACATGTATGGCATCATCTATGTGAGTGGGGAAGGGGATCCTAAAGTTGTTATCGTGAACAAAATTTAGAGGACTTACGAGGGTGGCATCAGTGGTGATATTGGCGGTAATTGTCCATTTGGTCTAAATGATCATGAAAGTGTAGGATTTATTGATGCAAATGATGAAGCGGGGACATCCGAATATATTCGCATAGATTATAATTATGAATTCGACAGCGTTGATGTTAATGATGATGACAACTTCGACGATGGGATGTTGTAGGTGATTCCATTTGAACAATTTATTCCAGACCCTTCTACTCACTTTGCAAACATGGTCTGGAATGACTACGAAGAGGTGCATTTTTTGGAAAACGATACTGTTCAACCAGTGGGTTTTATTGGAAAGGATGCAGTCTTTAACAATAAGGATGAATTAGTAGCAGCAGTCAGTAAATATTCACTCAATAACCAATTTCCATATCACATGGTACGTTCGAATAAGGGAAGATTTGAGGCATGATGTAAGAATAAAAAAGATTGTACTTGAATGATACGTGCAAATTGTAGAGTTGGATGTCAGATTTGGGTTATTCACAAGTTTGTTTCGACTCACTCCTGTATCCATACTGTACGGTAAAGCCAAAACAGAAGTGTGAGTTCGACAACAATTGGTCGTATGTATGCTGGTAAACTCGTCGATGCGAATTACACCCCCAAAAATGTGATTCAACACATACGGAGAATTATGGTGTGAAACTCGGATACACCAAAGCCTGGTGATCTTTACAGCGTGCTAAAGACAGCCTATGGAACTCCAGAAAACTCATACAGACAGCTACCGTCATACCTCCACATGTTAAAGCATATAATGTCGAGGATGATGACCAGTATACGTAAACGAGATGAGCAGTTTCTGAGCTCATTCTGTACACTTGGTCCTTCGATTGAGGGTTTCAAGTACATGAGGCCCGTAATTGTCATAGATGCAACACACTTGAAAGATGTGTGTGAGGGAAAAATTTATACAGCTATCTATGTAGATGGAAATGGATAAACTTTTCCCCTTGCTTTTGGGTTTTGCGAGGAAGCGGGCAACGATTCATGGGAGTGGTTCTTGAGAAGATTCAGGATTGCATATGGATTGCGAGATAATTTGGTTATTGTATCTGATTGGCACAAAGGCGTACTGCATGCAGTGATGATAATATATCCTGAGGTTCCACATGCCTTCTGCTATCGACATCTAAAGGAAAACTTAAAGACAAAGTACAAAAATCACCAGGTTGCACTCCATTTTAAAAATGCGGCATATGAATATGACAAGTAGACATGTGAAATCTACTTTGGAGACATTAAAGAGATGGACCCCGACGTTCATTGTTGGTTGGATGTCGAGGTAGGACGCTGCGGGTTGGTCATAGGCATATTGTCTAAACGATTGCTGCAACCAAATGACGAGCAATATCGTGGAGTCCCTCAACCAAGCGATCAAGAAAGCTCGGAAATTGCCCATTACATCTGCACATAAGTGTTTTAGAAGTTTGTGTCAGACTTGGTTCAACAAACGTAAGGAAGTAGCAGCTACAATGAAAAATATTATCACCAAGCAAGTAGTGGAAAAAATTGAGGAAGAAGTTGTGAAAGTCAACCTTGAAAGGCTACGGTTTACATCCATTTGGGATAAAGAAGAATATGTCGTAGGAAATTCACCAAAGGAACCAAATTTTCTAGTGGATATCCTCCAGAAGACTTGTGGATATCAGAGATTTGAAGTGGAAGAAATACCTTACAAACATACCACTGCTGTCGCCAGGTAAATTTTTGGTCTATTTCTTGACTTATTTGCTAAATTTAGAAGGTCCATTTAGTTGTCCATTAGAGAGAAAGGGGTCCATTCTAGAAACGAGAATCAAGATTCGAGTCCCATCCCTTTCATTCGAGACCCAAGTATGGTCTATTCGAGATTCGAGATCAAGTGTGGTAAATTTGAGACACACTTCTTCCATTCAAGATCAATGTCATCCATTCGAGACTCAAGTGTTTTTCATTCGTGATTCAAGACCAAGTGTGGTCCATTAGAGACCCAATTCTTTGCTTTTTTTTTTAATTCTATAAGCATGTAATTAGATATTTCCACAACTCATTTACCTTAATTCTTTTTTATAGGGAAATTGAGGCTCATTATTACACTTTATGTCGTGGTCATTCATATGACACGAAAAAACTGAGGATAGCATATCACCTTCAATACAGTTTGTACCCTTGTGTTGGTTTTTGAATTCAATTGCAGGTATGGATGGTGTGGTGGTTAATCCTTCTACTGGAAGATCTATTGGAAGACCACAAGAGACCCATTTTTTCTCTCGAAACAAACAATACCATCGAATGAAAACGTGCTCCCTATGCAAGAGAAAAGGACATAATCGTACCATCTATCCAAATGCTCACAACACGGAAGCCCAACATCCCAAAGAAAATGATCCAATAGCAACTGACTTAAATCATGAAGTGCCCATATTTGATCCAAATTCCACACAACAATCTTTCGGGAAAAATTTTGTTAACATTCATGTCAATATCTCTATGGAGGGTATGGATTTTTATCCCAAAAATATCAATATTGACACGGTTCATGACATGTAAATGTTATTATTTTAAGTAACAGTGAATTTGACATTTAATTTAAATTGCATTTTCGTCATTGAATCAAGGCCACAATCGTCTCTACTTTGTATACGGATTGATATGTATATATTTACTTATTATAAACATAGAATTATTTGTCAAATCAGGACTCAAACTATACCCTTTTGGCCATTTTGACAAAAAAAAAAAACCTTAGGACCAAAATGCAAAAAGGGTATAGTTTGAGTCCTAATTTGATCCCTACATACTTTAGGGATCAAAATGAAAAAATTGTATAGTTTGAGTTCTAATTTGGTAAAATAAAAAACTTTAGTGACCAAAATGCAAAAAAATGTATAGTTTGAGTCCTAATTTGATTAAAAAAATACTTTAGGGATCAAAATGCAAAAAGGGTATAGTTTGAGTCCTAATTTGGAAAAAAAAACTTTAGGGATCAAAATGCAAAAAAGGTATAGTTTGACTCCTAATTTGGCAAAAAAAAAACTTTAGGGACCAAAATGCAAAAAGAGTATAGCTTGAGTCCTAATTTGGCAAAAAAAAATACTATAGGGAAAAATACTATAGTTTGATAAACATATTATCGTTATAACATTGATATAATATACATTTATCATTACTGTACTAATTACAAAAAAAACTACGATTGCTATGGGAAAAAAATTTACAATAAAAAAAATAAAAACTAGGAAGTCGTTAATAAATTGTTCCTCAGTAGCATGATCCACGCCATCTCATCCCGAATGCTCTGTGCTATAGACTCTGAAGAAGACAAGCGAGGCGTCTCCTTAACATGCCCCCTCATCAGCGGTGTCATATAATAGCAGATGTAAGCACCGTAACTAGCACTGTCTGGTTGAACAGGGATGGAGTGCTGTGATGCGTCGAGGGCATCAACAAAACCACTAGTAAACCTTTGTGGCTGGGGCCATCTTGTTCTCTCATAAAAGCCGGCCTGCAGTAGTAATCATGGCAACATCGAACAGATCGGCGCCATCAAGTCCAATCGAGAGGCCTTCGTCATGGCTGATGGTTTCGGATCATGCAATGTGATCCGAGACCTCTCTAGTGAGATTCGAAGTAACACCCGTGCGAGTGTAGGTAACTAGGCATCAATATCTATATACACAGTAGAAATATTAAATCAATTACTATTAAATAAATCATAATTTAAACCAAGAGTTTTGCAGAAAATGAAGTGAAATACCTCCTCTACCTGCCACCATGCTACCTCTCCCAGGTCCGAGCCTCCCCCGACCCAGTCAGTGACAAATGCATCGAACTGGTATGTCCCCGGCTCCGCCTAAGATGCCTTGGTTTGCTCTCATGCATCTTGGAGAATGCTCTCTAATTTGAGTTAGTTAAAATATGATGTTGTAACTAGCAAAATGAAATAAAGGTGAATGCAAAATTTAACTATGTATGTAGAAGTATGCCCGAGCGAATGTGAAGCGGGCTCCACAAGGATAAAATGATGGGGCCTCCCTCATCACTCTTTGCAACCCCATCATGAAATGGTCAACCTGATCGTCCTCGATATGAAATGACATGGATCTGACATTCTTCAAGTCATCCCCGACAAATGAGCTGCAACCTATGACAAAAATTTAGTTAGACTATGAAACGGGAAAGTTATAAAATGCAAGTTAATCAAAAAAAGAAAGTGAATTACCTCTCTCAAGCTCTGTGCTGCAAAAGGCATCCAACCGTGTCCGGTTGGGGTGTAGGGGTCCACCACGGGAGCAGGAATCTCCCTCTACACCTCTAACACTCGAGTCGTCCACCTGCCTCTCGTCGTCTTTCTCTTTTGTGGTCGAGATGACTAGATATGATGGGTTGGGTCGGTATAAGGTGATCGTGCAACTACGGCCTTGGCCTTGGGCTGATGTGTTCGATTGAGTCCCTAATAAAATATACAAAACAATCATTAAAAATAATGAATAATACTTTAAAAGAATAGGCAGCCAATAATTACTATAAAATTTTTTAATAATAAAATGAACGAGCAACATAGACCAAAATTCCTAGATTTACGATCTAAAATTTACCTGGATAGTCTCGGTTGAAACTATGGGAACCTCTGTGGCTAGAAACTCTAAAGTTGGAGGGGTGTTTGGATCCTTTCCTCGATTAACAGGTGCATCGACCTATTATTTAAAAAAGAAATTAACCTTTTTAAAATTAAAAATTAGATAAAAAATAGTAACCGAAAAGAATACTGATTTATGAAGTTAAATTTACTTGCGTGGTGTTATCGCGAACTATGGGAGATTTCGGGCGAGGGGTGGCCATCGGTCTAACTAAGACATCGATGGAGTGAGTAACCCCCTCGAGCATGGGCATAATAGGCTCTCGAGAAGGGAAATCATATTGTGGCGGAGCATCTCTATGACTGGCATCCCTCTCCAGCACATCGAGCCGTCACTCGATATGCGTAAGACACTTGAGGACCTCAACCTGCGTCAAGCTGCTAGAGGACCAGCTCGTGCCTCTGTAGTAACCGGTCCTCATGCTGACGTAATAGGATCTCGACCCTGTGCATGGGTACATCAGCTATCGCAGGAGACTATAATTATAAAATATAGTTAGAATCCATCAATTATCGTTTTGGGGAGGGGGGGTTATTTAAATAGGAAGAGGTACATACCTGACATCAACTCCGATAGTGTCGAGTCAGGCCGGGAGAGGGGTGTCTTCTCTCCTAGTCCTCAGCCGGGGGGCTCCCCGTGGCAGCTTGGATCCACAGACTGATAACCTAATCACAAGGTAAGCAAGCCAACAAAGTAAATATAATCATATCGAATAGCATCGACTAATCTATTGCAATAACATAAAATATGATGAGATACATACCATCCGCCGGATCGTATCGGACCTTGTCGGACTGATCGACCGATCTCGATCCATCCTCTCCTCAACCACATCTCTATCATGACGTAGGAACTAAAATCAAATAAGAGTAAAGTATCAATGATCTTCATATTTAGCATTATACAAAATCAACTTAAATTCTGGAAATTGTGATTAGCCTAACT
>JAOXNR010050096.1:0-17982 GCA_028571225.1 Parsonsia alboflavescens | reverse complement strand
ATTAAACATTTAAGTCAACACAAAAAGGAGGTTATTCAAGAAGTATACAGAAGTGAAAAGGACTTACAGTAGTGTGAAAAGAAACAGCATATCTGTCCAGCTCAACATCAATAAGCTAATACAGAAGTGAAAATGACTTACATTAGTGGGAAGAGAAGCAGCATATCTGTCCAGCTCAAAGTCAATGAGATGATACAGAAGTGAAAAGAATGGGTGGCACACATTTCATTAAAAATGATTGAGAGTGTGGCCACTGGAACAAGGAGTCAGAGGATTCCATTGGAAGGTTGGGAACCCACCTCGTGGTTCCCTCAATGGAATGAGAGGTTAGGGATAACTTACCCAGCCTCTTGATCGCTTCAGAGACCTCCTCGGTGACACAACCATTGAATTTTACCTCTGTTCGGAGTGGACCTTAGGGACCGAAAATCAAAAATAGTGATTTTTGTGGGCTGCCCAGAAGCCTATAAAGCAGCCTCCTCCACACTTCTATACACGAAGTTCCTTATTCTCCCCGCCATAGTGACATTTTTTTTTTGGTTTGGGGAATAGGAATCTTGGGAGATGAAGGAGCAAAGGTCGACGGGGCTGTAGAGGCACCGACAGCAACAAGAGCTTCACCAAAAAGAGCTCTGAGAGACAAGGACCTATTTTGTTGACTTTGTCAAGAAGCATCAGGTCTGTTAAATGCCCAAGTAGCCCTCATAGCTGTCAAAAAGAGAGAGAGGGGGGGGGGAGAAAAAAAAATTATCGGTACTAGCGACCTATTTGCCAAAAAAAACAAAATTTGATAAAAACGGAGATAAGATTTTTCCCTTACCAGTAGGAAGAATTTCCATGGACTTCCTAAGGGTAGGTCAGTCTCGATGTCTAGGGCTTGTCAATCCAACAGGATGAAGAAAGGAAAGGGGTTAAAATGGTACAGTGCAACCAACCTTAGTCACATTAGAATTGGCAAGGTAGACAAGGAAATGTTCGGCTTCTTCAATCGCAAGTCAGAGTTGGACGTCCATTATAAAGAGTTTTATTAAGGTTCCATTCAAGGTACTATTCATCTCAAATTTGGTCTACAGGAAGCTTAGAAAAAAAAAATAATGACTCTTTCGAAGGTTCTCATAAAAACTAGAAAGCACCTAACAATTTATACCTACTATTGATTTGAAGATACCCCAGACTGGTCCGGCCAAGGGCAATAGAAATACCTACCTTAAAGAAACACCTAGAGAGCTTTAGAGAAACTGGGACTCTGTACAAGTGACAGGTCACTATAAAGCCTAAAATTGTCCTCATAGCTTTGGGGACAAGTTGTGCAATGGGAAATCTCCAAAAATTAGCAATATCAAGAAATAAGGCCTGGAGATAGGGAAGGAGAATCCCACCTCTAAGATTGGTCAAATGAAGGATCATAAATCCCTCACACTGACTACAAGGACACTCAGAACTATTCATGGACACAATGTCACCCTTTTTAAACTCTCTCTCCCCATTAATCTACATAATAAGAGAAGGTTCTACAACTAACTCAAGGGAAAAAACCTCAAATTCCGAAGGCCTGTACTTATTCCTCTTAACAGGACAAGCACTCATAATGAGAGGAGGTAAATAATATACCTCATTATCAAAATCCTAAACCGACAAAGACCTAGGAATCTAATCAACAGGGAGAGAATGAGTGCTCAAGAAAGATGAGTGTGTGGGTGTATGTGTCTCAGCGATAGGGAGCTCAACAAAAGGAGAATTACTATGCACTCAGGGAGGAAACATCTTTTTGTGAAAGAAAAGAAATTTCTAAAAAGAAATAAGGAGGGGAAGAAAACTCACCCGTTGATGCAGGAAAACTTTCGAGACATGTGGAATTTCCTAACACCAAAAGATCGCAGGTCAAAAAGGAGAAAGCTCAAAAGGTTAGGAAACTCAAAGTTTTTATCTTAAAGAGAAAGTTTGATTTTGCTGAGAAGAATTTTTGTAAGTTTAGAACTCTTCAAAGTTTAATAATTTATATGGAATAGATGTTTCTTGAATTTCTAGAAAGATATGGTACCCATGAATCGAGGCAACTACCAAAACTAATAAGACATGACAACACAAAACTAGCCTTTACAAGAACCGCACGACTCTGCAGAGGTTGACACTCGGCAGTGAAATTTTAGGCACCACAACCTAGGAGCTCGCATGGCCTAAATTGGGGTAATGATGGATAAAATGGGTACGTCCTGAATAACCCAACCCAAATAAACTCAAGCTTCAACCCGAATGAAGGAGATCTGATCCAACAGCTTTAAAAATGAGTCAGAGACCTCTCAAGTCTTTGACCTCCTAGGTCAATGCTTGGAGAAGGTCCCACCGGACCCGACCTTCGTTCCAGTGAGCTCTAATCCCTATCATAAATATTCCATGCCACGGTTAAGTATCTATAACACTTGGTACATGTGATAAGACTTAAATTACTCATTACGACCTTAGAGACCCACTGGAAGGTCACGAAGATGATTTCAAATTCAGTAGCACACCAGAGACATGCATGGCAATATTTATTCCATTATGGAAACCCCACAATTCTAGGAGCCATTGGAGGGATATGATCTCACGGTTATCCGAAATGCCTACTTTCACGTAATTGAGATTCACTCCAACAAGGTAACTTCACCTAAGAGGTAACTTATTATTCGATATACATGATTGAATCACACAAGGATTACACAAGTAATTTTCATCCAATTTACTCTCATCAAATACTGACTTAGGCACCGGAGTTATCCTCGGGGCTACAACCCACTCCAACAATCTGATTTCTTTTTTGTTGTGATTACAGGAGTCATCACAATTTAGGATGATCCTGAGATCGTTTCTGAACTCCATCACAGGTATGTATATATATATACGGTTTTGCTAAGGCACCGTAACGGAATTCTTGCTACAGTGCTCATGCAGCCAACCAAGCGGAGCAAAAATTCCATTACGGTAACGGTTGGAGCAGGCATTAAGGCGCGCTTCGGAGCTTGCCTTAGCAAATCCATATATATATAAATATATATATATATATATGTATAATAATATATGTATAAGGTAATTCTACAAGAAAAATGGTCTATTAAGACTTTTTTTTTTGCTGACATAATATATGTACGTCGGGAGAAGTCTTATTGAAACTGTTTAGACAACTGAAATAATAGCTAGTCAAGAAAAGCAAAGATTTATGACAATGCATTTAATGTGAGTAGTGATTAGATTTCCTTTTCTCAACACAAAACCTATGTGTTGCCATAATTTTACCGATATGCTAACACTATCGAGAAAAATAGAAAATTCCTAACGCATAGAGTCTATCGAGAAAGAATTTGTTTTTTTGACACAAAAAGATGTTGTTGTGAGAAGTTTATACCTTTGCCAAGATATGTGTGTCGAAAAACGATAAACTATCTCAATTCACCTTACTGTGTCGTGCAAAACAAACCTTTACTGACACAATTTTAATCTTTCATCAAAATCATAACTTATGGATACTTGCTTATGTGTTGGGCTATTATTTCTTTGTTTATATCATTGAGCTTTATTTAAAATAGATTGTAAATATAATGTGTCATAACGTTTACATCAAAAGTAATTTGGCACAATGGTTGAGAAGGTAAGTTTATAATGAATGGTTACAAGTGCGAATCTATTAAATGATAATATTTAATTATTATTAAATTTCAAGCCAACAGGTAATGAAGGAGAATTGGAATGGGTTGGAGCCTGTCAGCTAAAAAAATAAGGCCAAAGATTTTTTTTTTTTTTGCTTTCAAAAGAATATCGACTCATTGTGTCGGTATAGGACCAGTGAGTCACGACTCATTCTTATGTCGTCACATGTTACATTTTTTCTTGATCCCTGCCACTGTGTCGTAATATATATGTCTTTTTTCGACTCATTATGTCGAGATATGACAGACATTTCATGACACATTTGTGTGATGTCATGCACTATATTATAATACACCCAAATGAGTTGTCGGAAGGAGGTATTTATATGACTCATAACCTTTTGTATCGTCATACTTACTACGACAGTACTTGTAACGACACCATCAGATGAATCATTGAGCATGTTGCGAGGGTCTTTTAGGACTCGTAAGTGAGTTGAAAAAAATCAAGAAATGACTCATCATAGATCCCTTTTGTCAGTGTAATATGATGCAAGCTAGCCCAAGCTCAGAACGACCTCAAATTTGGCTGAGCAACTGGAAACGGCCAAATGGACAAAACGCATAGCTTTTCTATGGCCTAAGATAGCTTTGGGCCATCTGGGATCATTTTGATAGACTTTTGGGCTTTTTTATGTTCCAGGGGTCTTTTCTTTTCTTTTCTTTTTTGTTATTTCCGAATCGGATTAGGTTTCTTTTTATTAATTTCGATTAGGATTCTTTTTATGGATTTTGATTGGGATTCTTTTCACTAATTTAGAGTAGGATTCTTTTAATTAATTCCGATTAGGATTAGGTTAGGTTTTAGGTTATAAATTTTGCTTTTTTCTTCAAATACAAAGTGGCTTTTAAAAATGTGAGAATTTCTTACTTTTATCGTTAAAGTGAAAACTGGATAGTTTTCACCAATGTCTAGCTTTTCTTTCTATCTAGCCTTTTTTTTTGTCCCTGTTTATTGCATCAATTGGTATCAGAGCACCAGGTTGCTTGAAATTAATGGCTGAACAGATTCGTGGAGTTCATAGACAACGTCGTGTTGGAAGGGGATGTGGAGTCGTTATTGAGGAAGACTAACAGCCTTGTCAACGATACTTGTGTGATATGGAAAACGAAAACGAAGAACAGAGAAGGTGGATCCAAGACTTGGAGTGGCAACTGGGGTAGGCTAGGTTGGACGTTCAGACTAACGAGGGGGCGGAATCAGAGATTGAATCCGATAATGAGAGGGAAGACAACACTCCATTTGGGATTTTGAACCAGGGGAGTAATCGAACAGAACAACCTGGCAGACAATCTTCTTTCCAGAATTTTGGTATTAAAATCGAGATTCTCATTTCTGAGGTAATAGTTAGCTAAAAAACCAGAGAAGTCACCGAAATGATTCTAGAACAGTCAACAGAGGGACAAACAGTTAGCCAGAGAACACCAAGGAAAAACCGGATGCTGGCCAGGCCACGGTCAGCAGGCAGTCATAGCAAGGGCGGCACCGCGTTACGCTAGAGATGAATCAGATTCGAGGCGAACCTTTTCCTAGCCGGCGAAGATGATGCAGGCTGGCCCGAGCTCGAAACGGGCTCAAATTTGGCTAAGCAATTAGAAACGACCCAATGGACAAAACCCATAGCTTTTCTATGGTCTGAGACAATTTTGGGCCATCCGTGATCATTTTGATGGACTTTTGGGCTTTTTTATGTCTTAGGGGTATTTTCATAATTTTTTTTGTTTGTTATTTCCGAATCGGATTAGGTTTCTTTTTATTAATTCCGATTAGGATTCTTTTTATTAATTTTGATTAGTATTCATTTTATTAATTTCTAGTAGGATTCTTTTAATTAATTCCGATTAGGATTGAGTTAGGTTTTAGGTTATATATTCACTTTTGTCTTCAGATACAAAGAGGCTTTTAAAAATGTGATAATTTTCAACTTTTGTCATTAAATTGAAAACTGGATAGTTTTCACTAATTTCCAGCTTTTGTTTCTGTTTAACCATTTTTTCGTCCCCGTTTCTTGCATCAGAATAGGTATACCATACAAAGTGCTTCTCTTTATATTCACGAAGGAATGATTTTATGCTACTGTAATAATGCCAGGATTAGTGATTTGTATGGTACTCTTTATAATATTATTTGTCATGTATATAGTCCATAAACTGACACTCTACAAGAAAAAAAAAAAGGGATTTTTTGATGGACATTTTTGGCAGTACAAAAAACAACTAGAAATTTCCTTTTGAAGCTGGTTTTTTTCACTTTCTTAGCAGACATGGAGACCGTAAGGGAAAAGGAGTTTTTTGGTAGTTAATTTGCATTGAATTTTCTAGTGCCCGAGCAGACCAAGGGAAAAATAAAGTATTTTCTGATAGTTCTATTTTTTTTTTTTTTTTTTTTTTTGAGATTTCAAAAACTTCCAAAAAATACAAAATGAGTGACTAATCCCACTTCGCTTCCTAAAACTCTTGTAAGTGAATTTAGTTTCTATATAAATCCATGAATATATTAATACTTTTTAACATCCAGTAAATAATCATTGTTTAGTATTAATTTGACTTTATTTTGATTAATTTAATAAATAGTATAAATAATGTTTTTTATATTTATTAAATAATTAAATCAAAATTTTAATATACAAAAACTATAAATTTTTTTTAAATAAGCAATTTTCTCAGAGATGTCAAATGGAAACTAAACTTCCAAAAATTGGAAACTAAACTGCTAGAAATCGACTTTGCTCAAAGGGACTTTTTTTCCATTACTGGCCATCGAAAACTGCCAAAGAAAGATTTAAGAACTATTAGGAAACTTTTCTAGAAATTCTACCAACAGTTCCAAAAAATTGCTAGAAAAGTCCTTTCTGACAATCAAAATAGAAGCAAATGCCAAATTGCCAGTGATGGGGTCCATAAGTGATGGGCCGGGTCACCCCGCAGCTCCTGGTGGAGCTCCGCCTTCAACGGCCTGACCAAATAAGTAAGAGAGAGATCACCGATGTGGACTGTCGCCCAGGGAAGAGCTTCGATGCCTAAGTTAGTATTCTGGGAAAATTTTCGGTAAGGATTGTTTTCAAGAAAACAAGAGAGTTTTTTTAATCCTCCTTTTTTCACTGACTAGGTGTTTTTTGTTTAAATAATCAGAAGAATGATCCACTACCTCTTGGAATTCGGTTCCCCTTTACGTCGTTATAGGCAATCAAGATAACTATGAGATTAATCAAATCTCGCCAGTTGCTCCTAGGATCTCGGAGTGTCCCTGGGGCTAGAGATCTTGCCATTCACGTCTCTGTGATTGCTGCAAGCTTGCTAGTCGACTTTCAAACGAACTTCGCAACCTCCCCGTGAATATTGAGAAACTCAAACATCTCTTCTGGTGAGGTCACGCCGAGTGATCCTTCACTCCTTGGAGTGACTAGGAGTAGGTCACCAGTGGTCGCGGCATGAAAGATTTTTCATTCAGACCAGAGCTTGCCAGATCGAAGTCGAGGTCTAGCAAGACCTTTGCCCAAGCTCATTTAGGAGGTCAGTGACCTCTAGGTCCGTGACTTGGGAGGTTGGTGGTGCCGAGTTGCTTGCCCATGCATCCTCATTGACTCTGTGAGTCTACCTTTCAGGTATTGAAGGTATGGGGCCCTCTGGCTCATTTGGGTTGACCTTTAGTCCAGGTCCTCTTATTTCACCCATCATTACCCTCCTCTAGGCCCTGTGAGCTCCTTGGTCACTGGTGCCTAAATTACCATCTTCAAGTCATTGTTACTATTGGGTCTGCCGATTCCTTGTTGTAGCAAACTTCTAGGGTACCTTTTCATTTGTGTCTCTAGTTGAGAGTTACAAGCTGGCTTTACAATTTTTTGGCTTCGAGCAGAGTTGTGCACACCTAGTCACGGCATGAAAGGTACATGAGCAAGGATAGACCTCACAAGGTCGTAGGTTGTGGTCTTGTGACTCTCTGTCATGCTAATTTGGAGATCATTGACCTCAGGGTCCATGACCCATGAGGGCGGTGATTGAAAGTCTTTGCCCACTTACACCTCGACACTTGCCAACATGAAAGTCTATCGGTCGGAAGTCTAACCTTCAAGCGTTGAGGATCACCATCTTGAGGCCGGGGACCCTCCCATCAGGCATTAGAAATTACCATCTTCATGTTGCGGGCATTAAAAGTTTCCATCTCCAATTCTTCGATCGGGCTTTCAGGTATTCATGGGTTTCCGTCTCTGAGCTGCGATCTCTGGGACAATTTTTCTTGCAATTATTTTTGGGAGACTGAACATGAATGACCTTGAGGATTACCACCTTGAGGCCGTGGCTATCAGTAAAACAACATCTTTTTTTTCGCAACGGTTGTCCCTTCTGAAATGTCGCATTCCTTTGTTTCTGGAAGCTTGATGAGAGATCACTATTGGAGGATTGAGAAAATACTACTAAAGAAGCATCCTCTAAAGAATCTCAGCATTCTCCTCAAGATGAGTCCATCAGGAAGTGCTGTTAGGAGAGTGGCCACGAGAGCTATGGACCAGCATGTTAAATCCAAGTAGGAGGAGTTGGCCAAGGGGAAAAATGTCAATCGGTAAGGACAAGGCATCTGCTATCAAATCTATGAGAAGATCTCTGAAGATTGCCTGGTTTGGGTTTCGGCAGCTCTGACCCGCATCACTTTTCTAATGGAAACGCTGCCCTTTTTTTCTTTTTCCTAAGGAGGAGCTAGGGCGAGTTGGGTTTATGAACCGTCAACCCATCCCTAGCCAGGGAAAATGACCAGTCTTGGAAGGCCAAAGGTTGACCCACTCCAACTCTTAGGTGAGAAGCAAAGGAGTTCTTGATTTTGGAGAGTCCATCATATCTTCCTCCTTTATCACTTCTTTTATCTTTCTGAGGTTCCCTGCACTAAATCCTTTCTCTTTTCTTCTGAGCTTCCATCTATGCCTTCTTGGTTACCATGGCTTCCAGTTCAGACTCCTCAAGCCTTGAATCTCTAGCCAACGAGATCTTCTATGACCCCCCTTTCAGGACTTTTTTCTGGGCCTTGCTAATATCAGGGCTCTCCAAGTGGAGATGGCAGTAGAGGAGGGTTATTTCACTACTGCCACGCTGATTGAGAGCCCCACTCTCGACATGCTAGCCACATTATTCTTCATCGAACCAGCCTTTGGGGTGGGCTCTTTCTTCCTTTCCTCTATCCCCTCTTCATAGACATAGTCCATTTTTTAAAGGTGCCCTTAGTCTAGTTTACCCCCCATTCCATTAGGATGACAATTGCTTTCATAGTGACCTATCATCTTCCAATGTCCTTGGAGCTCTTCCAGTGCTTTTTTGAGGTGGAGGTTCCCTCGACCTTTAGTTCCTTCAAGCGGTATTTAAGGCTAGTGCAGCGGCATCCAATATTAGGCTGTGTTCAGTTTCTAGAGGGGAACTGGAAATCCTAATTTCTCTTCGTCCGGTTCGATGATTCACTAATGGAGAAATACCTAAGGGGTAGGTCGTGGTGTTGAATCGCTCGGGGTGGCAAGTAGGACCCGCACTGCCATTCGCTGCAAAGTTGAGATGATGGCCATGTACACAGAACCTTTTCAAGGTCCCCCAATTGAGCTCTCTAGCTCTGACTCTGACCTGTTTTCTTGGGAAGTTTTGTAATAGTTTTCTGGTTAATATTTGTTTTGTTAAGCACTGGACATTTTGCAAGGGTCTGTTTGTGGCCTTCTGCTTTATTTTTCATCTTTATGAACTACTTAGTATTTTTCTGTCTCTGCTTCGGGCAATATTTCTGATCTTCATACATACAGGTTTTCAACAATTGCATGCTTGCATAATTGAACTGCCATTCGGGTAACTTAGACTAATACAAGCGTAATGACTATATAAACTTTAGGAGAACTTAGTTTTAAATCATGCTGAACTCATTGAGGTCGTTGCGGAACATGAACAAAAAGGTCCCAGAGGTCTTTCATATTTTAGATGACCATTAGGCATAAAACTTTTTTAAGTGACAGGCATTCCAAGGTCTTAGGAGTTGTCTCCGATCAAGATCAGCTAGTTTGTAGCTCCCTCATTTGTGGACTTCTTGGACAAGGTAGGGTCCCTCCCAGCCTTCTTGCAACTTGGTCAATTGACCTTGTTTGCCAACATCTGACCTCTTACGGACCATTTCTCCAACTGCGAAGTGTCTTTCTCTCACTCGCTTGTTGAAAAAATTTGTTACCCGCCTTTTATATGTCCTATTTGCTTCAGTTGCCTTGTTCCTGACCTCTTCAAGGAGGTCGAGCTCTGGTCTTCTCTCCCCCTCATTTAAGACTAAGTTGTACTCGGTCAGTCTTAAGGATGTTTCCTCAACCTCAACCGGCATTATTACTTCTGCTCCGAAGCATAGACTAAATGGTCTTTCTCTTGTAGCTTTTCTGGGTGTGGTCCTGCATGCCCACAATATGCTAGGGATCTCGTTTGGCCAATCTACATTGCGACCATATTTCTCAAGCTCAGTGAGTCTCCTTTTTAGTCCTTCTAGGATAATTCGGTTTGTAACCTCTGCTAATCTGTTGGCTTTTGGGTAAGCCACAAACGTCAGTCTTTGCTCAATGTGGAGGTTCTTGCAAAAGGTCTTGAATGGATCGCCAATAAACTGTCAGTCATTATCTGAAATGATGGCCCGTAGGATCCCAAATTTGCATACAATGTCCGTCCATACAAAGGACTAAACCTTTTGAGATGAGATCACTATCACGGGTTCCACTTCGACCCATCTGGTGAAATTCTCTACAGTGACTATAAGGAATTTTGCATCCCCCACTCCCTTTGTGAAAGGTCCGAGTATGTCAATTCCCCATATGTCAAATGGTAGTGAGGCATTGATTGGCTGGTTTTACACTGGTGGAAGATGTGATTTGTTCCCATGCAGTTGGCAATTGGTGCATTTCTGTATGGCCACCTCAACATCTGCAACCATTGTAGGCCATTAATACCCCATTCGTAGGATTTTTTTTACAACAGTCTTCACTCCTATGTGAGAGCCGCATATGCCACTATGTACCTCATCAATTATATATCTACCTTCCACTGGACTCAAACACTTGAGCAGTGGCCATGTGTACGACCTTCGGTATACCTCGTCCTCCCCAATCAAAGCATAGAGAGGTGCCCATCTTCGCACTCACCGAGCTTCTTTTGGGTCCTTAGTTAGGTCACCGTGTTTAAGGAATCTAAAGATTGGGTATCTCCAGTTTGCTTAGTCCTCTATGACTAGACTTTCCTCTTGATCAATGTTGGGAGAGAGTAGTTGTTCCACAAGCAGCTCGGCACTCATTCCAGCTACTTCTTTGTAGACTTTGGACAGTGTGTCCGCTTCTGAGTTTTGCTCCCTGGGAATCTGTTCAATGATAAAATAGTCAAGCTTTGATATGATGTCTCTTACTCTTTTGAGATACTGGACCATGTTTTCTTCTCTGGCTTCGTATCTTCCACCTACTTGGCTGGCTACGACTTGTGAGTCCATTTTGGCATGCAATTTTTGCACTTTGAGAGCCTTTATAAGTCTAAGGCCTGCTAAGAGAGCTCCATATTCGAATTCATTATTCGAGGTTGGGAAGTTGTACTTCATAGAGTAAGGGATTCTCAATCCCTCAGGGCTGATTAGTACAATCCCTACCCCCAAATTTTTCTTCTCCGTAGACCTGTCCGTGAACATGGTCCATATATTGCCTTCACAAGTGTTCGTAGGCTCCAGTGGTGCATTGGTACATTCTTCTACGAAGTCTGAAATTGCTTGAGCCTTGATAGCCTTCCTTGGCTCAAATTGAATTTGGTACCCAGAGAGCTCAAGGGACCACTTCATCATCCTACCTGAGAGTTCAGGCCTTGCCAGAGCTTGTTTCAAAGGTAAATTTATTAGGACTCTTATCGAATAAGGTTCATAATATGGGTTTAATTTCCTTGAACTGATAATGATGAGGTACAAAAACTTCTCGAGGCCCGTATGTCTGGTCTCCGGACCGCAAAGTAAACAGCTAACATAATAAATAGGAAATTGTTGACCTGACCTTTCTACTATCAATACCCAACTTACTGCCTTTTCGGTCGCAGTCAGGTACATACAGATTTCTTCTCCTGATCTTGGGGAGACAAGTTGAGGAGGTTTACCCAGAAAGTCCTTTAGCTTGACGAACGCTTCCTGACAACTCTCAGTCCACTGGAAATCCTTTGGCTTTTTTATAGCATCATAGAATCTTTCTCCTATGTCTGCCATCTTGCTGATAAAGCGTCCTAGAGCTGCCATTTTTTTTGCTAGGCTCTATACTTCTTTGAGGTTTCTAGGAGGTTCCATATCCAGTAGAGCTTTGATCTTGTTTGGGTTGGCATCAATGCCTTGTTCCGAGATCATGAAGAGTAACAACTTTCTTGCGGAGACCCCAAAGGTGCATTTCTCTAGGTTGAACTTCATGTCAACAGTCTTCAGGTTTTGGAAGGTTTCCCGGATGTCTCCTATGAAATCTTCTATGGTTTTGGATTTGATCACTATGTCATCCAGATAAACCTTAATATTCAACCCAAGCTGCTTCTTGAAAATTTTGTGCATCGCAAGCTGAAATTCTGCCCCGGCGTTTTTCAGACCGCAAGGCATCTTGGTATAACAATAAGTTTCGACCTCCATGATGAAGGAGGTCTTTTCCATGTCTTCAAGGACCATTGGAATCTAGTGGTACCCTTTGTATGCATTGAGGAAACACAACCACTGGTACCTGGTTGTGGAGTCTACCATTTGGTCAATGCTAGGAAGGGGATAGGAGTCTTTCTGGAAAAATTTGTTCAAAGTGGTGAAGTCTACCATTTCCCCTCCTTCTTAGGTACCACTACAGGATTGACCATCCATTCCGGGTACCTCTTTCAAAATCCCAGCATCAAGAAGAGCTTAGACTTCCTTTGCTATGACCTCGTTGCGCTCTAGGGTGAAGGTCCTCTTCTTTTGCTTCACTGACTTGACCCCTGGCCTTGAGCCCGACCTTGTGTTTTGCAACGGTTCGGTCGACTCCTTAGTGGTTGCTGGGCTGCCAGGCGAAGACTTCCAGATTTTCTTCAAGGGAATCCACCAGCTTCCCTTTAATCATTGGAGCCAAGAGCTCTCCAATTTTGATCCTTTTCTCAGAGAATTTAGGATTAAGGAAGACTTTCTCTCCCTGTCCGACTAATTGAACTCTAAAGTGGTCATCCTCTTTAGGAAGGTCAATGCACTCCTCTGGTTTGGGCTCCAGAGAGCTCTCTTTGTTACCCTCAGCTAGGTAACACTCCACAGCCTTTTGCCTATCTCCTTCAAGAGTAATCCAAACCTCTCCGGCTTGGATTCTCATGCTATAGCAGAGCAAGGAGATCTCTGCTTTTAGGTCCATGACCCCCCTACGACCAACTATGGCATTGTAGGTCCATGGGGCATTTACGACCATCCAGCCCGTCATCTTGGTGACTTCCTTGCCATCCACTTGGACTATGGTTGGAACTCTCAGGATTCTGTCAGCGTTGGTCATGCTGTCGTTGAAACTGGTCAGTGTAGTGTCTGATTTCTACAACGAACTTTTGTCGATCCCCATTTAATCAAAGGCCTTGGAATAGAGGACATTAACTGCACTTCCTATGTCCATCAGGATTTCCTCACTAGGAAGTCACCGACCTGGAGTGACACTGTTAGGGGCTCTGAATCTCCCCCTCGAGCTCACTTCGATTTCCTCTCTATGGCATTTATTTCACTGACTAGGACCCTTTGATCTTGGGGGTGTGTTGGTGGTGGGTTTGTAGGCCTTGCATTTTTTGCCAGGAAATCTTGTAGGTGGCCTTCTTTTATAAGCCTCTCAATCTCACGTTTGAGGTCAAAGCAATCCTCCGTGAGATGGCCATGATCCTTATGGTAGAGGCAAAACTTTGCTTGGTCTCTCTTGGCAACTGAACTCTTATGGGGCCTGGGCTACTTAAGAAGGCTTTTCTTTTCCATGACCTCAACCCGTGATGTCTTGAGCAACATGAGTACGAGGTCGGGGATAGTTTTCCTTCTTTTCTCTGAGATTCCCCCCTTAGGGTGGCAATCATTCCTGTCCCACATTGTTTTTTGAGGACAATTTGGATGTCCTCTGTTGTCTCTGTCTATGCCTAAGGTGAATCCCGAGATCTTCTTTTGAATCACAGTTTCTTTAACCTTGATCAGCTTCTCCAAGAGCGTCTACAGCTCCTTAATTGTTTTTACAGGCTCCTCAACCAATCTGAGGGCAACGTACCACCCTTGCAACCCGTGCTTGAATGCAGTGATGTAGATGGCATCATTCTTTTGCTCGATCTCCACTGCTTCATCTTTGAAACGAATGTAATAGCTCTGGGTGCTCTCACCGACCTTCTGTTTGATGAGTAAGAGGTCATTGATGTCTTTCTCGCACCTTGTGCTGCTCTGGTAGTTTTCAAAAACAGCTCTTTCAGTTGTGACCATCTTGAGATGCTTGCTTCAAGGATTCCTTTGAACCATGATTGAGCCTTTTTAGTTAGCATGGACCTGAAGGCTCTGCATTTGAAGTGGTCGGGGTGTTCGAACATCTTCATATAGGAGGCATACTCATCAATGTGTTGTTGTGGCTCCCTGGTACCATCATATTTTTTCTCCAATTGTGGAGCTTTGAAGCCTAAAGGCATCTTGGCTATTCAAATGCTGTGGACAAAGGGCAAAGGGCTTGGTTAGATCCATAGTGTTTTGTCACTCCTGATTCGATGAGGAAGCTGCTCTCCTTAGTGGGTTGGGGGCTACCTCTCAAGCATTTCCTCCTGTCATTTCAATCAGGCTACAACGAGGTGGTATCCTTACCCCAAGTGGAGTTCGCAATGAGCTTCCTTGCTCTTCAGGGACCGAATCCTATCCTTAGCTTCTGGAAATGGCAACTCAATTGAACGTGTCTCTTAGGTCATACCCTCTTTGATTAGTGAGGTCTCCCTGAGGTCGATCACAGGTAAAGTCCTTGCTCCTTGTGACCTTTGTTTTGCCCGGCCTGCTTCTCGACCTGCGTCATTACGCAGGGGCTCAATCCTTGCCTCTAAATTCTAAAACCTGTCCAGTTGAGTATGCCTAGTTTGGCTACTGGATGGTGGTGGCACTTCTCTTCGAGAAGGCATTGGAGTATGCCCAGTAGAAATGTAGTCTCTTCTGCCTGAGATTCCCTCCAGGGCAACCACCAACCTTTCCATTAGATTCGCCTGCATGGATACCTGGGTTCGTCCAGATCTCTACAGCCTCGGTGGCTTGGAGTTATTGCCATTAGCAGTAAGATGTGGGTGTCTCCCCTATGGCCCTTCTTGCACCGGCATTCAATTGGCCAAGATATCCTAGGATGGGCCAAGCTATACCTGCGAATGTTAGCCTTGCTGAATGCTTGGCCCCGGGTTGTCGTTAGTGACTGCCTGTGTTAGCAGCGGCATTCTGACACTATCTCCTCAATGTGCAATGGTATTCTGGCTGGCGGCCTGCCGCGGCGTGGAGACTCAACACGTGAAGGCTATGATTGAGCCATCAGGATTGCTTTATTTTGTTTTGTGTATGGGAAAAAGTAAAGCTTTTCTGTTTTGTTTTCCCACAAACCGTGCCAGAAGTGATTTGGTCCAAAAGTGATGGGTCGGATCACCCCGCAGATCCTGATGGAGCTCTACCGTCAACAACCTAAGAAGATAAGAAAGTGAGATCACTGAAGTGGGCTATCGCCTAGGGAAAAGCGTCAATGCCTAAGTTGGTATTCTAAGAAAGTTTTCTGATAAGGATTGTTCTCAAGAAAGCAAAAGAGTTTTTTCCATCCTCCTTTTCTCACTAACTGGGTATTTTTTGTTTAAGTAATCAGAAGAATGATCCGTTACCTCTTGGAATTCGGTTCCCCTTTACGTCACTTAGGCAATCAGGATAACTATGGGATTTAATCAAATGCCACCAGTTGCTCCTAAGATCTTGGAGTTTCCCTGGGGCTAGAGATCTTGCCATTCAAGTCTCTGTGAGAACTGCAAGCTCTCTAGTCGACTTTCAAACCAACTTTGGGACCCGTGGACATTGAGAAACTCGAACATCTCTTCTCGTGAGGTCAAGCTGACTGATCCTTGGCTCCTTGGAGTAACTAGGAGTCGCGCACCAATGGTCGCGACATGGAAGATTTATGATTGACACCAGAGCTTGCCAGATCAAAATCGAGGTCTAATAGGACCTTGCCCGAGCTCATTTAGGAAGTCAGTGGTGCCGAGTTGCTTGCCCACGCTTCCTCGTTGACTCTGTGAGTCTGACTTTCAGGTATTGAAGGTTTGGGGCCCTCTGGATCATTTGGGTTAACCTTTAGTCCGAGTCCTATCCGTTTCACCCATCAACCGGAAATGAACTTTTTTGGCAGTTAAAATCTCCAGAAACGACAGTTTTCAACTGCCAGAGAATGCCTCATGCTTTGCAGTGACACTTGCATAACTATATTTAATCGTAGCGTTAATTAGTTAATTTGGTGGTATAATATTACAACACTTTGGACCCCAAGGTCCTCAATTTAATTTGCATGTGGGATAGAGAGAGAATTAGAGGTGGAGTAAAAAGATTATGTTAGAATTCTTACATGCGAATAATCTACTCTTTTCAATTCCTTGCATTAAGAGTTTTTTTTTTTTTCTTTCATATTTTTATTTGTGATAAAAATATTATCATGAAATTTTTATTTTATTTCTTTATCGTCATCTAATCAAATTAATGCAATATTAACACAACCAGAAATCTGTGTTTTTATGGCAGTTAAAAAATTAGTTTTCTGACAGTTTTGATTGTCAAAAAATTCAATTTCTAGTAGTTTAGACAGTGTTGGCAAGTGAAGCGTCGGGAGATTATTTTCCGACGATTTAAGCTAAACAATGGAAATTTTGCCAGAAAAGTTTTGGCAGTTGTTTACTTCATTTTGTGGCAATTATCAACTGCCTGAAACATTTTGACAGCCTCTCACCCAATTTCGTACTCACCTCAAATTTTTCATTCTCTTTATATTTTTCTTTGTTAAAAATTGTAATATAAAAAAGATATTATTTATATTAATGATTAAATTAATCAAATATAAAGTCAAATTAATGACAAAGTCAATGACTGTTTACTTGATCTCAAGAAATAATAATATACGCATCGACTTGTTTAGAAAATAAATTCTCATTCAAAAGCTTTAGGAAGCGATGTGAGATGATCACTTGATTCATATTTTTTGGAGGTTGCAACCACCGAGGGAAAAAAAATCACTAACAACAGCTTTTGAATTACCAAAAAAGATCAACAGAAAAGTGGGAGTTCGATGTGGACTTTAAGAACTGTCGAAAATGTTAAAAACTCACCAGAAAAGGGATCTTTTTTTGACGGTTGAAATAATAGTCACTAAAAAATCTCTCATTTTTCTAACAAAAGTTCTGACTGCCAAAAATAGCAATTAAAACCATCAGAAAATACTATTTAGTGACAATTTAATTTAACTGACAGAAAATATCTATCAGCAATTTGCCTCCCTTTTTTTTTAGTGTAATTACTACTTCCTCGTCAAGCCGAAGGATTAAAAAGTCTCAAATTCCAGAGACAGTAGGTGGAGTGTTCTGATTGATCCTCAAGAAGAGGATTAGGGGAGGGGTGGATTTAAAAAATATATATGTTACTATTATCTCAGTCACTATTGATAAGTCATTTTAACTATACTCTTCTTGTTATTAGTTATAAAGTAATTATTTTTAATTTATTAGGTTTTACTGATGTTTTATCATATTACCATCAATCTATCTATTTTTTTTCTAATCAATATTATTAGATTGATTAGAATCATAAACATAGATATTTTAGAAAAAAATATATATTACCTTAATTTTGTTGACAAAATGAAGGTCGGTAACCTATAAATAATTACCGAGTATTAATTTTATATTTTTCATGTAACTATTGATATATGAAGTCTTTCTAATACAATAAACACCAATACTCTCTCTGTCACTAAATATAAATCATTAACTGTCATTTTACAAAAATTAATGTATTTTTTTTTCCTAAAATGTCCTCTCATCATCTTTTCAAAAATTTGAACATCATTTCACTATACATCATTACGGGGGTAGTATTAAAAAAAATAAATAAATACCATCAAATACCTAATTAACTAATAATAATGATTTATAATTAGTCAGAAAAATTAGTTTAAATGACTTCTATTTCGTGATGAGGAGAGTAGCATCTAGAAGGCTTAATTAAACTTTTCAAGCCGTCTGTTTTTTCTTTAACAAGAAGTTTTTTTTTTTTTTTTTTTTTTCGGGGGGG
>JAOXNR010050085.1:0-17983 GCA_028571225.1 Parsonsia alboflavescens | reverse complement strand
AGATATATATATATATATATATATATATATATATATATAGAGAGAGAGAGAGAGAGAGAGAGAGAGATTAAATAGACACTGTTAAGAAGATACAGTTCATATGTACGGTTTGATTACTAAATTAGGAAGTTCAGGTGTACTTGACTGCGGCTCGATCGATGTAATTCTAGATCATTTCAGTTTGTTGTGTTGCAATAAAAGATGAATTTAGAACAGAGATGGTATGGATTCATCCACCAGTTGTGTGATTTATTTGGTCATTTGTTTGTCAGTGTACTTCTTCTCATAATGTAATTTGTTTCGTAATAATTAATGTTTATTTTTTTTTTTCATTTCGACTTTTTATTTAATACTATTCTCTTACATTTTATTATTATGAGATAAAGGGAGCCCTCAGGGACGGATTTGTGATGTTTCGTGCAATTTAGTTTAAAGTACATATGTTGTGTTTATATATATATATGATGTCAGGGCACTATTCCTGAGGCACTGGTCCAAGCTCGGATCGGACTTAAATTTGACTGGGTGATCCAAAACGACCCAACGAACAATAGTCACCGCTATGCTATGATGTAAGGTCTTTTCGGACCATCCAGAGTCATTTTGATGGAGTTTCGAACGTTTTTATATTTTTAGTGGCATTGTCGTAATTTGTTTTTTTAGGGATATTTTTATAATTTCATTATTTTAAAGTTCCGATTAAGTTTAGGTTTCATTTAGGGTTTCAAATATTTCGTTTGTCAATGTTTTCGGTAGCTTTTGATTATTTGATAATTTTCGACTTTGATCGTTTTTTTGAAAACTACAGAGTTTTCGTAGTTTTTTCAGCTTTTCTTCTATAGTCATTGTTTTCGACATTGTTCTTGCACCACTTGGTATCAAAGACTCGGGTTGCTTGAGATCAATGGCTGAACAAATTCATGGAGGTTGTAGATGGCATCGTGCTGGAAGGGGACGTGGAGTCGTTCCTAAGGAAGACGAACCGCCTCATCAATGAGACTTATTGGAAGTTGAAAACGAAAACGTAGAACAAAGAAGGCGGATCCAGGACTTGGAGCGGCAACTGACGGAGGCACGGTTGGATGTTTAGTCCGAGGCAGGGGTGGAATCGAAGATTGAGTTAGACGATGAGGAGGAAGATGACAATCCATTTGCAGCGTTGAACCGGGGACGACGAAATCGACAGGAATGTTTTGGCCAACAACAATCTTCGTTCCAGAATTTTGGCATAAAAAACGAGATTCCTGATTTTGAAGGTAGGGCACATCCTGACGAATTTATAGATTCGTTACATACTGTTGAGCAGATTTTCGATCTTCGAGATTTGATGGAAGAACAAAAGGTTAAGATCGTGACGATTAAATTGAGAAAGCATGCTTTGATTTGGTGGAAACATGTAAAAAAGCAGCGTGCCAGAGAAGGGAAGTCGAAAATTTCAGCTTGGGAGCAGTGAAGAAATTGCTGCAAAAAAAGTTCCTACTAGCTCACTATTGGCAAGAGGCTATTAGGTAGCAAGATTTGTCGGTGGAGTAGTACATTTCGGAATTTGATCGGTTATGCTTGAGATGCGATATTGCTGAAGAAGACGAGCAGACGATGGTGCGGTTTTTGGCAGGTTTGAAGTTCAAGATTGGTGATATGGTTCAACTGCAGCAATATTAGACGTATGAAGATGTTTGCAGATTGGCCTTGAAGGTCGAAGGACAGTTTGGACGGAAGAGCAGCCGTTCGGGATCTGGGATTCTGAACAGATTTCAAGACAACCCTAGAGGGCAATCCTCTTTAGTGGTGGCGACAGCTCTGAGTAGAGGAGACAAGGGTAAGTCGGTAGTCAAGGACGGATAGCACAACGGAACTGGCAAAGAGGCGGCGGGTAAGCACTGTTTTAAATGTCAGGGTATTGGACACCATGTTGCAGACTACCCAAACAGGTAGTTCGTGACACTCAGCGAGGAGGTCCTTGAGCCGGTGTTTGATGAGGGTAAAGGGGAGCCTGATGGAGCACAAAAGGAGGAGGGCATTGTATATGCGGATTCGGGAGAGTCCCTTGTGATTTAGTAAGTGCTAATTGTGGCAGCAATGGAAGATGAGTCTTGGTTGCAGCATAATCTCTTCCATACTCCGTGTACTACCGGAGGGAAGGTTTGCAACATGATCATTGATGGCAGTAGTTGTGAGAATGTGGCTTCCACGACGATAGTAGAAAAATTGGGTTTGGAAACAATTGAGCACTCGTAGCCCTACAAATTTTCGTGGTTGAAGATGGGCAATGAGGTTAACGTCCGCAAACGGTGCCTGGTTCTATTTTCAGTTGGAAAAAAATATACGGAAGAGGTCTGGTGTGATGTTGTTTCTATGGATGCTTGTCACATTTGGTTAGGGAGGCCGTGGCAGTATGATAGGAGGGCGACACATGACGGATTTCGAAACACAAATTCCTTCAACAAGGATGGTGAGAATAGCCCACTGGGTCCTTCGGATTTGAGGAAGGAAGCACCATGGAATTTGTAGTTTTGACCAGAATTTCGTGGGGAGAAAATTTTGCATTGATTGTTCTGGAACAAAATGTAGATCAGTCCGAACTTCCTGAGCAGATTTCTCCATCACTGAATCATAGCCAGTTCAATTGCTGAGGAATGTGCTAGACAGTTCAAGGAGCTACATACTTAGGATTATTCGCAGATTAAACGAAGGAATTTTGCAATCTAAATGGCGGATTGGTAAATGTTGTCGGAGGAAGTCTGAGGATGAGGAGGATATAGCCATTGATGCAGTTGATGAGGACAAGTCAGGACTGGTCCGAGATCGGATCAGGCACAAATTTGACTGGGTGACCCGGAATGGCTCAACGAACAATAGTCACTGCTATGCCATGATATAGGGCCTTTTTCGACCATCCAGAGTTGTCTTGATAGAGTTTCAGGCGTTTTTATATTTTTAGTGAATGGTATTTTTTGTAATTTCATTATTTTTAAGTTCCGATTAGGTTTAGGTTTCATTTAGGGTTTTAAATATTTCTTTTATCAATGTATGCCACAGCTTTTGATTATTTGATAACTTTCAACTTTGGTCGTTTTTCCGAAAACTAGAGAGTTTTCACTTTTTTTCCAACTTTTCTTCTATTTAGTCATTCTTTTCGACATTTTCTTGCATCAATATATATATATATATATATATATATATATATATATATTTATTTTAATGCTATAGAATGAGCTAGCAGGGATGGCAAAATGACTTGGCCTGATGGATACCCAACCTGACTTGACCTGCTGTTTGGGACGGGTTTTACTTGACTTGTTTAAGGATGAAATAGGTATAGGTTTTATAGAGGAAACCCATGCACAGGTCAGGTCGGGCCTGAGGTTGGCCAGTGAGCTAACCTAACATATGGCAAATTTGGAACCTAGCCTGTCTTGACCCACCTTGGTTTGCCCTGACCCCGCCCTGATTCCTATTAATATTTTCTAATTATATTTTATATAAAAATACATTACTAATTTACTTCAATGTTCAAACATTCAGAATTTCAAACATCCCTATTCCCTACTCATTTCATTTCCCTCTTAATCTCTCATCCCTTTTTCTTTTTCATCTCATTTCACTCTCTCCCTTCCGGTTCCAGCTCGGTGGTCAGACATTGCAGTCCATTTCCTCCAGTATTCTCCGGCGCCATTGCAGTTCATCTCCTCCATCGTAGTCCATTCGTTGTTCGAAGCAGTCCAGTCGCTCGGTAGCTATCTTCCGACGGAGCAGTCTAGACTCTATTCTCTGTGTTCCGGTTCGATCTAGTCTGCTGTCCTCCATCGCTCGAATCTGGTCAACCACCCCACTCCTTCTTTCTAGTCAGCCAGCCTCTCAGTCTCAGATCTCTCGACTCCATTTTTTTTTTCCTACTCCCCCATTCTAGAAATATGTGATGCTCCCTGATAAACCTCAATCTGTAACAACATTGTTTTGTTTGCATTCTCAGTAGTAGTACCCCATTTGGTGACATAGTAATTTTCACTCCAAAATAGAAAGAGATGTGTGTTCTTGGGAGTTTTGTTTCCAATCTTTGAATATTCATAAACACAAAAGAGAAGAAAAATTGAATTAAATTAAATTGGGGAATATATTCTCTTCCTTTTTTTTTTTGAAACGACACATATATTCTACCTTGATTGCAAAGGAAGCTGAGTGCAAGTGAACAAAGTTGCAAGTCCAAATCTACCAATATAAGTCAAGAATAAAAACTCTAACATTTTTTATGTTGATATGAATTTTGTTCACATTTCCACTTTATTTTTATTTCTCCCGCCCTTTTCCTTCCATTCTTGAACAGGTCAATTCAACCCGGACCCACAAAAACCTGGGTTTTCAAAAACCTGCCTTGACCTGCCTCATTGCCATCCCTATGCGCTAGTACACTCCATATCAATTAAGTCTCTAATAGTTAAAGTTAATGGTTAATATATGATTTTATTTTAAAATAATTTTTTTTTGTAAATATATATTATATATTATATCCTAAAATGATAAACTAACTCCGAAGGATATTAGATCAAATTTATTGTTATTTTTAAATAAAAAAGTTAACGTTAACTTTGACGTTAAATAGTGCATTCCGTATGGAGTTTAAAAAATTTATATATTGACCTCGTAGAATTTAAAAAATTGTCCAAAAATTTAATACTCCTTCTACCTCAAAATATAAATATAAGTCATTTTAACCTTTGTTGTTTGTCCCAAATATAATGGTAGTATCATTATAATTTTGTCCCTATTATAAATCTGTTCTCCCTATTTGTAATGGCTTGTATCTGTACAGTTTGGGCCCTACGAGTATTCACACAAAAATATTATTGAATGCCAAAATCAAATCTTTGTAAAAAAAAAAAGAAAAAAAAAGAAATCAAATATTCCTTGATTTGGAATTGAATTTCTACTTCGATTCTAGCAAATTTTATTAAATATGTTTGATTTAATTCATTTTTAAATGAAATAATATTAATTTTTTTTATAAAATTTTGACAAATTTCAAAAATAAGAAATTCAATTTTATACAATTCGAAATAAAAATAGCAACATTTGTATAATAATTTTAAACATAGTCGTTGCACTAAAAGGAATCAGCAAGGAAGGTTCAGAGAGACATACATGAAATGAAGACCCTCCCTAGCTAGCTAATGAAATCCACAGAATATGACTAATGCAAGAAAAGCTGCACGAGTATCCATTGTTTCAAGTGAAGAAAAATGCAAATTATAATGCTCTGATGGGATAATGTAGAGGGGAGAAGCATGCATTTTTATTGCAAAACCAGGACAGAGAAGATTCTCTTTTCCGCGAAAATCAGATGTTTTCTAAAAGGGGTGATGAAATAATAATAAACCTTTGATTATTTGCTCGAATGTTGACTTCAACCTTAATATAAGTGCTCAAATAAAAAGGAATTGCAACTTGCTTCTCCGACCCACTTATCTTATATAGGTGCACACAAAAAATGTAATAACCAGGGTTCCACCCTTTTTTTTTTTTTTTTTTTTTCCAACGGTATTAGACATCAACTATTATGCTAAGAGTTAGTTCCACTATGCAAAGGATCTAAACTCATATAAATTAACTTATCAAGATTAAAATCTAACAAAAATCATGTCACTAGGGAGTAAAGTCAAATCACGGGGTTCCATTAGCAATTACTTTTTATTAAATTTTGCATTGGAAATGTTATTACTACTTCATTTGATACTAAATATAAGTCATTTTAATTAACTTTTGTCGTCATTAATTATAAATGATTGTTGTTAGTTAATTAGGTATTTGAAGATATTTTTTCTATATTATTCTGATATAGTCATGAAATGGAATTCACATTTTTTAAGGGGTGATTAAAGGATATTTTAAGAAGAAAACAAAAAATATCCTTAATTTTTACAAAATAATTGTTTATGACTTATATTTAATAACAATAAGTCACTATCTTTCATTTTGTAAAAAGTAAGATAACTTCTCTCTCCCTCCGTCAAATATCCTCTAATCATCTTTTAAAAAAATCTAACTATCATTTCACTATATATTATTAAAGAAATAATATATAAAAAAAATTCTTCACGTAACTAATTAAATAATAATAATAATTAAAAACTAATACAAGAAAAGTTAATTAAAATGAATTGAATATTACTCTTCTCACGCGGTTTTGGACTATGGGGCGGAAGCTAGATAGAGAGGTACATATAATATGTAGACAAATGCAAGTTGAGGAAGAGAGAACAAAATGACGAGTTTTTCACGTTTTCTCTCCATGCTTCTCTCAAACACTGCACTAAATCATAGTGCGTGGCCGAGAACTTCTTGGGAAACATCTCTGGCATGCAGCTAAAGGACGGCTATGATTGTGACACGGTGTTGGCTCCGGATCTTCTAAGCTTTTAGCAATATTTTCAGATTTATTAATAAAAAATTTATATACGTCTTTTATTTATTTTTATAGATACATTTTATTAATATCAAATGAAATAAACTAAATTTTTTATTAATATATTAGAATATGTCACACAAAAAATTATATGCAACAGAGAACATAGGTAGCGAACGTTCAGGTTAAAGAAAAAGGTTGCCTACTTCTGACTAGGGCGCACTAGTTATTAGAGATGACAAAATCACCATCGTAGTCAAAATAAGCTAAAATATCAATATCAAATTTCATATATTAATGTTATTGGATGTTAATATCAAATAGTCTTAATTTGTAATTAGAAGATAAAAAATAGTTATATACATAATAAATTAATTTTTTTAATAAAAAACTTCTTTAAATTAAATTAAGTCAAACAATTTTAAAAAATGTTTTAAATATAATTAGATTGATTAAAATAACTGAACAAATCTCTATTTTTTTTAAGGAAAAATTTTATCGATAGTTAACACAATACAAGAAATTAATAAATTTAAAAATAAATTAAATAAAAAAGAGAGTAAATATTTACTTTATGCATCAAAAGAATAAGATATTTATTTTTCAATTTTTTTCTTCTTATATCTCACTTTTTTTTTTCTTCAGCCCCCCACCCCCCCCCTCCAATAATCTTTTTTCTTTTTTACCCCTATTCAGTTTGGTCTTTTTCTTTTTTTCTTTAGTTTTTTTAAGACAAAAATTAATTTTCTTACCCTATCACCCCATCTTATCCTCACCCTAATCCTACCTCCACATCCATTCTTCCACCATTTCACACTTTCGTTTCTTTTCTTTTTTAAATTTAAAATATTCATTTTTATTTTTTCTCTCCTTATTTTAAAATATTCAATTTGATCTCATAGCAGAATCGTGGAGATACATGTGAACTGACCTAACACAGCTTAAAAAAGGATCATCACCAATTTTTTTTAGTTGTATTCGGGCCAATTTACACTCATCTCAACATTTTGCTCATGTATGAGGATATTGATGAGATTCAAATTAGAGACCTATCATTTGTGTATTCGTCACTCCAATCATTGGGATGTTTATAAAGGGACACACTTATAAAACAATGACATCAAATATGGAAAATGATTGTAACTTCTAAATTGGGTGTCAAAATTTGACCTTTGGCCTTTTGTAACATAAGTTTGAACTTATCTATTACTCAAGATACTGTGACTCATTTTCTATATCATCTTTTATACTATCACATAAAATAATATTTTTTTTGTCCAGAATTGAATGTCCCATTTTCTCTTGCACAAATTTTTAAGAAAATTAGTTTATTTTACACTTAATAGCATGATTTTCTTTAGAAAATTTTAACTAATTTAGGGAATGAGATTTCATTTTTGAACAACTTAAAATAGAAATGTGGACATTCAATTTTGGACAGAAGGAGTATATAAGTCATTAGCCGTCATTTTTTCAAAATTAGAAGTAACATATTTCTTCCTAAAATGCTCTCTAGTCATCCATTCAAAAATGTAAATACCCTTTCAAGAGTATATCATTAGAAGGATGAAAAAAAGAAAAAAGAAAAAAGACATTCAAATATCTAATTAATTAATAATATTAACTTGTAATTAGGGACAAAAAGAGTTAATTAAAATGATTTACATTTAGTAATGAAAGAAGTATCTTTGTAGGGTTTTATTAACAAAATATATATATATATATAAATACGTATATATTTATTATTGATAATGTAAAAAAACAGATATAGAAAAAGGGTTAAAAGATCAAGAATCCTTTCTACTGAAAATTCGTAATGCCTACTTCAGCTGTCCACACACCCTTCTCTAGACATACGAGTTTTGGTTTTATAATATTAAGTGATTCGATACTATCGAAAGGGTCTGAATCCTCTGGAAAGGGAGTTCAAATTAGGGAAAATTCAGGTTGGGAACTTAAAAGAGAGGTTTTTGATTTTGAGCAAATTCAGATTCGGTTTAAATTTGAATTCATTCTTTTTTTGATTCTTAGATATAAGAGGGATTGAATGTTGAGTTACTGTATTCGGTTTCTTTACTTGGCTGGAAAGTGTAGTTTTTAGCCCAAATAGACTTATTTTACTTGAGTTGCTTGAAAATAGCTTCAAATGTACAATTTAATTTTTTTCAATCAAAGGCACTTGTTTGTATGATGAAATACTTGAATAATTTTATGGACTTTTTGCTTATTTGATTCCACATGTTTGGATCAAATTATATAATGATTCGACATTTTTTCCCCCGATTATAACGGTTATTCATGAATTTATAAGTTGCCGTAACGGTTCAAACAACCATTCTCATGACGGCATAGGTCACGTGCCCAATACATAAGGGAAAATATGTCAATTTAAAAATTATTTTCTCCTATTTAATTTACATGCTTGATCAAAAGTATATAATGCTCCCACATATTTTTTTCTTAAGTATTATGGCAACTCATGAATTTAAGAATCGTTATAATGGTCCAAACAATCCTTCTCTAGTCATTCTCAAAGTAGGTCACGTCTCAGACACATGGTTAACTAATGAGGGCAAATATGTCATTTTAAAAAATGTTACAATCATCCAGAATTCAACATAATAGAGATGGTGTTATGGTTTTCAAGTTTTCTCTTTTGCTATTGTCTTAACTACCATTGTTGCAGTGGTAAATTGGTAATAACGCTTTTTTACAAATTAACTACCAAGTCATCCTAAGAAGAGGAATCTCAATTCATGTTTTTCATCCTAATTTATCTTGAATAATCCTTCAAAGGCAAATCTAATTTATTTCTTCAATTTCTTTTTAGCAATAGTGAGTTGAAGGAAAATGATGCAAGTCTAATTTAATGGATCCTTGGAAAGTTGAGATGCATCTACAAATTCCACAAGACTATACAACAACCACAAAATGATATCTGATGGCATAATGTCATATTTGTCATTTATATATCATTATTTTTATGATAATCTCATTTGGGAGCAAATTTATTTAGATTAATTTTTCTTTTTAATTTAAAATATACATCCTAATTAATCCTCTAAAGGCAAACTCTGGTTATTTGTTCAATCTCTCTTTAGCATTTAGTTTGTAAGAGGTCAACTACCTGACTTCTTTCCCCAAAGAGTTGATTACCGAGGCAAATGACAAGAGGAATTAGAAAAATTTTTAGTGTTGTTTTAATCTGTTTGATAATTCTGAAGGGGAAAAAGTGATCCAAGTCTATCAAGGAGGAAGAAGGGAACTCGCTTTTGGTTCACCCAACTACATAATTCAACTTATAAGAATGTATTTATGAAGATAAAGATCAGTTGGTGACATATGGGTATGAGTAAGTGTTATAATGGAAGATGAGGAAATTTATCTGAATGGACTTGAGGACATGAAAGGAAAGATGGTGGCAGATGAAATTAAAATGAGATTGCATAAGTATGAAGAGTACACAAGTAATATTTTACCAATTCTAAATAATTTTTGTCTTGCATAATACCCTCCCTTGAAGTTTTGATTTGTCCTTATCGGTAAATTTGATTTTGAAAAAAACAGAAGAAAAAATATATATTTTGAAATTTGAATTCAAGTTGGATTTTTGATAATTGTAAATGTTTTTTTAAAATAATAAACTTGCGTTATTGGTTATTCATGTGCCCGACACATGTCTTGCTTTGAGAAAGGTTGGAGAAGGGTTGTTTGGATTCCTTACGACAGTTCGTAAATTCATAAAGATTTATAATGACTGGAAAAAAAAAATGCGAGATCATTATATAAATTTGAATAATATGTGAGACTAAATAAGTGAAATTTTTTTTTTAATAATATATTTACCCTTATTAGTTAATCATACGTTGGACACGTGACCTACTTTGCCATGGAAATGACAGGAGAAATGGCCACCTCTGGTTTCAAATTTCAATTTCCTTTCTTTCCTTTTGCCCCTACTGTACAGAAGCATAAGTTCTTATTGATTCAGACATCACCAAATTATCATTACTATTCTTATTAGTATTTTATTTTATATTCTTAATTTTCTTCCGTTTCCAGTAAAGCTTATTGCGGGTACTTTTTCTTTAATTTCTATCTTTTCTTCCGTTACTACAACTTCCATTACCACTATTATTGTCATTATTATGAAACTGATAGTTTATTTGGAAAATACTTTGAATTATTATTTTGGTTAAGAAAGATATTTTTATTATTATATAATATTATCATTTCTTTGTTTTATTTTTATTTAGGCTTATTTATTATTTCAAGTTCCGTTTTCCTTAGCCTAGTGGACACGATTTGCTTTCTTTAATAATTAGTTAGTTGGATTTTAGCTTGGATTCATTTGATTGGATTATAGTTGTTTTGTTATTTAGAACTAGATTGATTTCTTTTGGAGACTTTATAGATTCCTATTTCTTGTTTCGAGGATTATAATTTTTATAAAGAGCATTTCTTTTATTATATTTTGGATTGTAGACATATTTTATGTAACTTTAGGTGATGGTTTAACTAATATATGACGTGTTACACGGGTGTGACATTTAGTGGTATTAGAGTATGATTTTGGGTTAACCTATGAATATGGGCCTAGCGGGGACTTGGGGGGAATGTGATACTCATTTCTCTTTAGGAACATGTAAAGTTATCGATAAGAATGGACCTAAGTATCCATTATCAATTTAAGATATTCATTTTAACATAAGAGTTGTCAAGTAATTAGTCGTGCTGATTACCTGGCCCATAATTGTATTTCGAGCTCGAGGACATATACTATCAAAGAAAACGATTTCAACGAAGTTGAATTTAGCTGGATGGAATCATATGCTGAAGAAGATAAGTACAAACCCAGAATATCAAGTTAAAAAGCATTGCATACTACTACCATTTGTATAGAAATGCGTGACTGTCCAAAATTGTCTGTCTTGATCCCAAGGTTTATTTCCTTTTAGAAATTCTACAAAGTTGCTTTCTGAAATGGAGGAAGATCAAGATAAGGGACATCAACAGATATCCTGTCTGCCAGGTATAATTAACAAACTATTTCTGCTCTAGACCTGGGATTTTCTGGGCATTTCGATTATTTTTTCTTCTCCAATGCATTTTTTTCCTTTTTTCTTTTCTCCAATTTTTCTTGGCAATTCTAATTCACTCGGTTTCAACTACAGTACAATTGTTTTCAGTTCTCGTACTGATCGATTATTACGAGCTGTGGTTTATAGGGAATCTTTGTTAATCAAACAGGAACTGATAAGTACGATTCATTTATTTTCTGTTACCAACCCAATCACTTCAAGATTCTTAGTTAAAATTCTGCTTTTATAATCAGAGTCTGTTTCTACGATGCGAGAATCGGAAGAAGATTTATTTTTTATGTCTGGGTTACTATTATTGCGTTATTCGAACTGGGTTTGACTTTGGTTTTTGTATATGGGTTCTCTTCCTGGCATATTTGTTGCATTTTTAAGTTTAATTTTACTTATTCTTGGAAAGTTCTGTTTATCTCTCTGCTACAGTAGTTCTCTCTTTCAGTTCAGTTTTTGCAAGCTGAATTGGCTGTCCCTGCAGCAGCAATTTTTTTTCCCATGGTTTTCGATTTTACTTGTGTAAAATGATGGTCTACTGTCATTCTAAGAACCACTGGGCTCTGTTTCTTTATGTCAAATTTTCCTGTTTTGGTCATCTGCAGGCAATTGGAGGCTTTCAGCTCATTGCTAATCGCTTCTAATTCCTTGATTTGTTACTTCAACAGGTAGTGAAGCCAAAGAGAGATTGGAATCTGAACTTCAAACAAAGGTACCTTGGCATAGAAAATATCTATTGTGGCTTCAAATTACCATATATGGAATCCTTCTTCTTGCTGGTCAGTCAGTTGGAACGCTTCTGGGCAGTGTGTATTTTGACAATGGTGGAAAAAACAAATGGCTAGCAACTCTGATGCTAAATGTGGGGTTTCCGGTGCTCATTCCACTTCTGTTCATTTCACCAGCCAAAAGGGACAATGGAGGAACTAATAATAGTTTCAAGCCTTCTTTGTCAATCTGTGTCTTTGTCTATGTCTTCCTTGGTCTCCTTTTAGCAGCAGTTTCATTCTTGTACTCTCTTGGCCTAAAATACCTTCCCCTTTCTACTTATTCTATAGTCTGCGCTAGCCAATTGGTTTTCAATGCCCTCTTCTCTGTCATCTTGAATGGAGAGAAACTTACTCCTCCAATACTAAACTCGGTAGTATTACTCACCATTTCCTCCATACTTCTTGTAGTCCAAGATGTGGGTAAGGATAACAAGAATGCTAAACACAGCAATCATGTTGCTGAGGGCTATATTTGCACTGTTGCAGCATCTGCTGGTTATGCGTTAATGCTCTCATTAACTGAGCTTGCATTTCAAAAGGTTTTTAGAGAGGAAACATTCAGATTGATTCTTGATATGTCTATTTATCAGTCCTTAGTAGCAACCCTTGCTATCCTAACAGGATTTTTAGCAAATGGGGACTGGAAAACTCTGGGCACAGAGATGGAGAATTTTGAAGGAGGCAAAACGGGCTATGCCATGAACCTATTTTGGGCTGCAGTATCGTGGCAGGTGTTTAACATCGGCAGCCTAGGTTTGATTCTTAAGGTTTCCTCCTTGTTCTCCAATGCCGTTAGTATTGTGGGATATCCTCTTGCCCCAGTCTATGCTGTGATATTCCTTAAAGAAAAGTTTTCGGGTGCAAAAGTAATATCCCTCTTGTTGGCTGCTTGGGGACTTGTGTCCTATGCTTACCAGAATTATCTTGATGATTTGAAAAGAAAAGAAGGGGGAAAATCTTGTGATGGAGTTCCTCAAGCCTCGGGTACCAAAATAAATTAGAGCCCTGTAGGGCTCAAGATTTAGACTATAAGTCATAAATATTATGTTGAATTAGGGAGGAGAGGTTCTTCAAGAATTGCCATAAAGCCTGCAAATCTGATGTGTAGTAGAATGATAACAGGAGGACAAGAATGAATATTCAAGTTCTTCCAAGTGTACTTATATTTAACTTTTCATACTTGTGAGGTGTTGGAAAATTTGAGACAATAAAATGATATGACTCTTACTAACAAGTATGTAGTTGTAATCTAAACTATCAATGTCAATTTGAGTTTCCTTGACCTTTGAAAGGATTGGAAAAGCTTTTACCAATTCTTCCACATTAAATGCTGTATAATTTCAACTTTTCAAAATCTATAATAATATTTCTATAAATATAATATAATATTTATTCTAATTCTAAACATAAATATAATAATTCAACACATTATTTTCATAATACATGCGCTTATCACATAATTTAAACCACAAAAAAATTAAAAAAAAATTTACATGTCATATTTTGAAGTAAATTTAAGCTAATAAACATGCACTACTCAGTAATGTTCCTTATATTTTAAAATATCTTGAATGTCTAATTTTAATTTTCATCTCTTCAAACTTGTTCTATATAATAATATATTTAAAAATTAAATAAATTGCATTTATTTTGAATTAGTGTATGGAATAATTAAATATATGAATTTATATATAAATTTAAAGAATATAAAAACATTTTCACAAAAAAAGAGGATAAAAACATATCATAACCATTTAAATAGCATGAAAGAAAAAATCTCACGTTCAAATCCCAAAAATGAAAATGAAAAGTACCTTTTGAGAATATTGCATTATTAGTTTCTGATTTAAAAAAAGTATCTTACACTAATCCACTCAAAAATATAATTAAATAATATTTAAAAGAAGTGCTTCATTAAATGATAAATAGAATTAATTTAAATAATAAAAAATTACATTATACAATATAATATAGTATCAATTATTCAAATTATATATATATATATATATATATTTATCTTTGTTCGTAATATATATACAATATTATTATTTTTTATAACAGGACATATTACATTATATTAAGAAATGTTAACATTTATATTAAAATTTTAATTAAGTAATATTTGTAATAATTAATTTACCAAACTAGATGTATAATCTATAATAATATGTCATTAATATTTTCAAAAAATATTTTCTATATACACTATAACATGTTATTTTTTAGTGTTTTAAAAAAAATATGAACCATTAAATATCACTCATTTAACCATCTATATTAATATATAAAAGTAGTATCAAAGCATGAGTGATTAACAAATGTCATTTTCCGAATACTTAGAACTAAGTTTTTTTATATCCAAATCAATTATTTTCTCTTTCCAGTCAGATAAAAGTTCATATATTTTAGGAAAAAAGCTAATTTAGAGAGAGTTCCATCAAAGGAAAAAAGATAATTAACCAGAAGAAAAAATGAAACTAGAGGAAAAAGGGAAAAAATGCAAAGAGAAATGAGAAATATAAGAGAAAAAACAATTTAAAAAAAAAATGAAAGAGAAAAATGGAGGAAAATATTAAAAAATGCTAATAATATGATTGGAGAGTTAAGTGGTTTTTTATAAGGCACTAATTTTTTTTTTTTTTTGGCCTTTTATTGAACTTGTGTTTTTTCACACAAGTCTTAAACAAATATATAAATATATAAATATAAATAAAAATAAATAAATAAATAAATATATATATATATATATATATATATAAACTTTAACTATTTACTAAGATAAATTAAATATTTATTTTTGGGTTTTTAGACTATTTGACCCCACAAGTTTGGGTAAAAAAACAATTCGGTCCTTTAACTTTTTTTTTACCATAACGGTCTCTCACATTTTTAAGAGTAGTCGGAATGGTCCAAACCACTTATTTCCGGCCACTCACGAGGCAGCTCCAGTCATGTGTACGGCACGTGAGGGGTAATTTCGTCATTCCCATTTTCTAGGTTTAAACAAAGAAAAAAAGAAAAAAAGAAAAAAAAAAGGGCTTCACTTTCCGATGACCTTTACAATTGAAAAATCCATCCAAACTTTACTTTCGACTTTGTCCTTGTCTATGTCCGTGTTCTAGGCAATTACCGACTTCGTCTCTACTTATTTGATAAATTGCCTGTTACCTTGGAATTTGTGCATCTCTTCATTTCCAGGAAGTACACCAAGCTCGAGATTTGCCCCCCCCTCCCAATTAGTTTGCTCTTTGCATTGTGAGACACAGTGTCTTTTAGATTATTGATGGGCTATTGTATGTAGAAAGTCGAGCTTTTGCTATTTCTTTTGGTTCATTTTAATATTTGGGGATTGTTTTTAAAATCGAGTGAAGTTTATTAGTTTTTATAACTTTAGAACAGGCAGGACCCGTATGCAGATTCTCAGTTGATTGTGCTTATTGATGATATTTTGTTTTGTTTTTGAGTTCTATAAGAAGTTTTTGGAGTACTTTCTGGTTTTTTTTTGAAGGGAAGCTCTTACTTGTCTTGATGCATTCTTGAAGCTACTGGGGAGTAATTGTGATTTTGGAAGTGGGTTTTTGATCTTCAGGAGTTTTAAGCGGGTTTTGGAGCTATGTGGTCTGTTTATGTTGTTTGGCTTTGGTTTGAAGGTCTTGAACTTCTATTGGTATTAAAAGGGTTTGGCTAGATTCTTGTGTGATTTTGGGGGAAAATCGAGTTTTTTGGATAATGGATCTTGTGCAAAAGATGATTTTGATAAGGATCTAATTCAAAGATTTCGTTTCACAAATATTGGTTGTTAAGTTGTGTGTAGAATCTCAGGCCATCTACAGCTGTTAGATTAGAGAAACTCGATTTTGTAGATTCTGATGCTAATGTTGCTAATAAGAAAACCAAGCATTGTACTAGTGAAAATTGTGATGAAGATGGGGATTAGGAGCATTATGACGAAGATCTCGAACTTGATGTCCAGGCACTAAGGAAATTGGTCTAGAAGGAAAGATTATGGGCAAATGCTGCATGTTTGGAACTTGAGAAGGAATTTTTTTTTTTTTTAAATCTAGAAAATAACGTTATTTCATGATGGAATAATGAAATTAACCCTCACGTGCCATGCACATGACCGGAGCCGCCGCATGAGTTGGTAGAAATTGGTGATTTACATCATTCCGACTATCCATAAAAATGTAAGGAATCGTTATGGTTGAAAAAAAATTTTAAGGATTGAACTGTTTTTTTATCTAAATTGGTGGGAACAAATCGGATAAAAACCCTTTTTAAAAAAAAAAAATTAAGTAAAAACAAACAAATTCAAAATGATTATGAATAATTTATAATTAGAGATGGATATACTAGTAAATAATTGAACATGAGATTGAGAGGTTTGAAATCATCGAACCCACTACAATAGATCACCGATGACCTGTTTCAAGATAAATGAGGCACTACAATTAAACTGTTCCGCTTAGTGTTTTCTCTCCCATTGAGGTCTACCATGAATACCCAGTTATTCTACTCCACACGTTTGAGAAGACAAACGTGCTTCTATTCTTTTCCGACGCTTGTTTGCATTCAAAACCCTTTTTGTTTTATCATTGATTGAAATTAAAGCTGTTGTCTTTTTATTTTTTATGTTTTATGATTGATTGTTTTATCACCATATTCAGCTAATTCAAGAAGATATTGATGGAATTCGAATTTGAAACTTATAATTTGCGTGATTGTTATTCCACCACTGAGATATAAATATAAAAAAATCTATTATTGTTATCCTTAATTAGAATAATGGGGATGGTTTTCCAATCTATTATTGTTTGTTGTTTCCCTATTAAGAAATTTTAGCTCCTTAACAATTACTTTTTCAGTTTCAAAATGATTGTAGGAGATTTTATTTCAAAATGATTGTATTCACACATTTCAAGAAAAAAGGTATAAATTAATTGTCGCTTCTACCTTCTTTATTAATTTTTCCTCTCACTTCTTTCTAATTTATTGCTTTGTTATTTTTAATAACTAATCAACCAATAAGAGAGATGAGAGAAGATAATAAGGTACAATATTATTGATAGAGGAAAAGTAGTTGATTACTTTAATTTTTTCAAAACAATTTTAAACGATAATCATTTTGAAATGAAGGGAGTAAATGTTCCAAGTAAAATTGTTCCCTATGGCTCTTGAAAAATTTGACTTGACATGGGTTTTGCATTTGTTTCAAGATAGATGTTTATAAGATATATGAGGATAAAAATAATGGAGAAATAGGTGATATGGGACTCATGATTTATGTTAAATTAATCTATAAGACATTTATTTTAAAATAATCATTTAGTTCGAAATTGAATGGTGTATTTTTATTTTGAATCATTCAAACTTAAATGTTTTATTTTTAAATAAATTATTTTATTTTATTTTGGGCAACTTGATAGGAGACAATACAACTAAGATAAAAAACATAGGTATTATATACAGTACTTAAGTCATCCGAAATTGAATGTTTCATTTTGACTTGTACAAATTTTAAAAAGATGATTTGATTTCACTTAATAATATCTTTTTCTTAAGAAATTTTAACTAATTTTAGAAATGAAACATTTATTTTCGAACAATTCAAAATGAAAACGTTGGCATTCAATTTCAAATCGAACTAGTAATATTTTCTTTATATTCTTATGCTTTTATCTCTTTAGAATCATAGGCCTTAGGCCTTGGGGACATTTAAGATT
>JAOXNR010050084.1:0-50146 GCA_028571225.1 Parsonsia alboflavescens | reverse complement strand
TGTCAAGCATATTCTGAATTATAATGTATTTCTGAATATATATATATATATATATATATATATATATATATATATATCTGCATATTCAGGATTTGTGTTCTAGTGGATAAATTCTAAGAAGATGTAGACAATTACTTGATGAAAATGAACATATGAAAAAGTAGAAAAAAGCTACGGAAGTGAGTAAGAAAACTTTGGAATTGGATGTAGCTGATTGGAAGTCCAAATATGAGGAAATGAAAGACATTGTTAATTCTACAAAGATGAAGCCTGGGTTGTTGCAATCTGATTATGATAAACCGAACTCAGTTTATAACTTAGAGGTGGAGGCTATGGAAGAATGGAGGAAAAAAGTTAATGAGCTGAAAGAATGTTATAAGAGGAAAATGAAGAACCGAAGAAAAGCATCTTCAATGAAGTTTTGATGACATTTTTCAAATCTCCAGACTGTGAAATGTTGTTCACTGAACATGTGATGAATACTTTGGTAGATAGTTTTCAAACATTTCATAAGTTTGTTGTTGAAAAATATCTTGAATTCCATTATCCAGAAGAAGTACAAGGTTTTTTGAAGAGGAAAGTGAAAGATCTTCCCTATCCTTGGGATGCGAATTTCGATATTGATTACATGGGACACAAACCAACTGAGGCAATCAAAATGTTCTAATAGAAGATATTAGGGAAAGTTCTTCTATGCAAGAGGTTCCCACCAAGTGAAGATGTTGAAGAAACTAAAGTAGATCATCCTGACAATGAAAATGTTAGGATAGATGCTTGTTAAGAAATGTATAGTTATTTTAACTCTATATTATTTGAATTTGATATTTGAAATACTTTGAAGTTTTATGGGATGATTGTAATTTGAATATTTGTTTTATGTTTGCTCTTGGAAGAGCATGAACACTTGTTGCTTTATGCTTTTTATTTTTAGGATGATTTTATGCAACTTTATCTTTTGCTAAGTATTTTGTGTCTGCTCATTATTATCATTTTGTATGATAATATTTCGTATTTTATATGTAAACAATAGTTTATATATTGATACTCAATAAATTGAAATATGTTGAAGAAACTGTCTAAACATGATATAACATTCATCAATATTATAATCAAAAGGTAAAATAAGAAACATTCTATTCATAGAATTCCAAGTCCTTACAGTGGCTCGTCCTTCCATATTTTGGAGCTTGTAACTTCCATTCTGATTATCTTTAATGGTGATGTAAAGTCCTTCCTAGGTAGCATCCAACTTCTTAGTTGGGTCTTTTCTACTGACTTCATTTTTGTGAAGTACAAGATCTTCAACTTTCACCATAGGATCTTTGACCTTCTTGTTATGGTAGTTTGCAAGCTTCCGTTTGTAGATGGCTTCCCTTTGGGCTGCATTGCATCTTATTTCTTCCAAGAGATTTAAATTATCAACAAGTTTCTAATCATTCCATAAGACTGAACAAATCCACTCTAGAAGATGAACTTCCAATTTCTGCTCAAATTAAAGCATCTATCCAAAACAAAACATTGAATGGTGATTCCTTAGTTTTAGAATTAGGTGTTGCCCTATAAGACCATAGAACATTAATCATTTCATCCACCCACTTAGTTTTTGCATAATCTAATCTCTTTTTCTAACTTTGCAAAATTCTTCCATTTGCTACTTTGGTAAAACCATTTTGTTGTGGATGTCCTACAGATGTAAATCTATGATCTATTTTTAGATCTACAAAAAGTTCAAAATTTTTTGACATCAAATTGTTTGCCATTGTCTGTTATAAAAATTTTGGTTATAACAAATCTTGTAATAACATCCTCCCAGAAAAAATCCTTTATTTTAGGAAATGTAATAGATGTGACACTTCCGGACTAAAGCAAGAGCTTCACCTTCCATAGTTGGCCAAAAATAACTTGCACTCATAATTTTCCTTGTTAGGCTTCTGGATCTAATATGAAATCTTCAAATGCCTTTGTGTATCTCTCTAAGTATATAATTACCTTCACTCTTAGATACACAATTCAATAGGGGCCAAGAGAAAGCTCTCCTATATAATTTGCCATCCATTATGACATATTTGGAAGCTGTAGATTTTATCTTTTTGGCTTCCATTGGATCTTCAGGGAGTTTTCTTGAATTGATATAAGTTATTATTAGAAACATCCAAGTGTTAGTGATGTCAACACAATTTATTTGCAAAATTTCAAGGGATTTCTTTTCCAAAGATTCATTCTAATGACCTTCCAAAATTTTTCCTTTCTGTAGTTTGGAAAGTAAGTTAGCTTCCAAATTTTCCTTGCAGGATATATGTTCCACCTTCATATATGCAAATTTTGAAAAGAGCTTTTGGACAATTTAAAAATTATTTCTCTATACACTTCGATATCGAAGTGTGTAAGGAAATCTTGTACCTTCTGGACTTGTGAGAACAAATCCTACACCATTTGCTGATCTATCTGTATGGATAATCCAGCATTCCTATATAGGAGGAATGAAAGTGTTAGACTCATTTTGAGTAGAATTTTTGGGAATAGTGCATTCCAAAAGGAAGTTAGAAAGGATTTGTCCTTCAAGTGTTTTTCAGGGAATAATTTTTATCAAACTCAAAAAGTTCAATTACCCATTTCATAAGTCGTCCTGGTATGTCTGGCTTATGAAGAATGTGCATAATGGGAGCATTAGTAAGCACATTTATTGTATGAGCTTGAAAATATGGCTTTAATTTTTGACTTGTGACAATGATAATCAAAATATGCTTCTCTAAGGAAGTGTATCGAGGTTCTGCCCCTTGCAAAATATGACTTGTATGATGTACGAGCTTTGTTTGAGAACCTCTTGAAGCACATAAAACAGAACTTAATATACTTTGTCTGTATTTGTATGATCAGATGCAGACATATAAAGATATAAAATTTCTTGTACAAAAGGAGAGACTAACACAGGTTGGTTAGCCAAATGATTTTTAATTTGTTCAAAAGCTTTTTGACATTCAAGTGGCCAATGAAAATTCTTTGGATTCCTTACTCACTAAGAAAAAGATAAAGATCGTTCTCCCCTTGTGGATCCGAAACGATTGAGTGTAGCAATTCTTCCAGCAATTTGTTGAACTTCCTTGATTGCCGTTGGAGCTTTCCTGTCAATGATAGCTTTTGTTTTGGATGGGTTCATTTCTATCCCTCAGAAGGGAAGGTCACAAACAAACCTCCTCCAGGCATCAATCGGAGGGAGTTTAGAGAGGGTATTGACATTACCTTTTTTTTTTTCAATTCTTAGACAGAAGACGAATGTCAGAATTTCTTGTCTGCAGTCACCAGCAAAAATCTCCGACCTTTGCCTCTACTTCGTCACACAAACGTCCGCTTCCAACTTATGTTTCACGAACAAAACAATGGGAATAAACACGATTGAACTGCTAGATTCAATCGTGACTATGGTTTTCTCTTTTTTATGGTTCTTTTTTAACTCTCAGTTTTTCTACACAGACACTCTGATGATAATTATCCGTAGTTCAGAAAAAATAGAATAACACTTACAGACTTCGTAAAGAAATGTTCAAGATAATTCTATTGTAACTACCGATAGGATTCAAAATCCAAACTGAGCTGGTTAATAGAAATCCTGTGAAAACAAAATTGTCCATATTCAACAAACCTGGATAATTACAATTTCACACATAATTAACATTTAATTATGTTTTAGAGATATTCCTATTTGTGAATTAGCCTAAACAACTTTAGCTAATTACGTTTAGGTCCCAAACGAGATATTACCCATTAAGCGATACGTTTTGAATGTGTGACCCAATAGATCATCGTAAAATTGGCATTTGACATTAACGATATTTAATGTCATATACAATAAGCGGTGTCTAAAAACACATTATTGCAATCCAATTAATGAGAATATCGGTGACAACACAAAACCTTCTGTGATAAAAATAACATATCTTAATCTCTTTATCCAGGAAGTCATGGAACGTTTCATACTCTTAAAGTTCAATATCTCAATTCTCAGCCCCGAGTAGATTAATTAAAACGAATAAGATAAATATCTCATATCTGCTTATTCGAGCATGGCTATGCATTTCATAATCTCACTAAACCAAGAATGCTAGACATCACTCTCTTGTTATATAAAAGGGATAGATCCTATCTTGATGATTCAACATTCCACAGCACAAATTAGGACATACTCGATACATGCCTTTAATGTCCACTCAGTTAAGAGTGACGTTTGACAATACCAAAGTATGCAATCTTTCATGCAGGAAACTCTATGACCTCAAGTCAAAAGATGAGACATAATTATCACAATGAAATCACCCATGACACTCATATAACAATCCATGAAGTGATTTCATGGCAAGTCAATCCAGTAAACAATACTCTACGTGTACCTATGTGATGATTTGATATCTTATATCCATGATGGCCATCATCAATCACCACATACTAGTCTCTGTGTGTTCTTGATATCCTAATCTCAATAACACTTGACTATGGACGTTTTTACGAATAGAAATAAACTATTCTAAGGACATTATATCATTTATTAAATGAAAAGCAGATATAAAAGTAAATTATATAATGATATAAGTAGCATCATGATACGAAGTTATGCTAACTAACTAAAATCATCATATGGTTTTAGGGCATATCCAACAATCTCCCACTTGCACTAAGACCAATCACTCATGAATCTAATGCTCATAGATCTAGTGTGATGATCATGTCTCTGCTATGTCAGAGGTTTCGTCCAAGGATCAGCGACATTATCATTTGTTGGTACTTTGCATATATTGACATCTCCTCTCTAGTTAATATCTCAAATGAGGTGGTATCACCGAAGTATATGTTTGGATCGCTGGTGAGATCTTGGTTCCTTATCTTGTGCGATAGCTCCGTTGTTGTCACAATAAAGCTCCACAGGATCAGTGATACTAGGAACCATCCCAAGCTCAGTGATGAACTTCTTGATCCAAACTGCCTCTTTTGCTTCTTCAGAAGCAGCCATATACTCAGTTTCTACAGTAGAATCAACCACTATTTCCTGTTTTGCACTTTTCAAGCATACGGCCCCACCATTAAGGCAAAAAACAAAACCTAATTGAGATAAAAAATCATCTTTATCGGCTTGAAAACTAGCATCAGTGTAACCTGTTACGATGAGCTCTTCATCACCTCCAAAGATTAGGATTATGTCCTTTGTATTTCGTTAATATCTAAGGATATTCTTAACAGCAGTCCAAGGGCATTCCCCTGGATCACCTTGGTATCTACTAGTCATGCTCAAAGAATATGAAACATCCGATGTGTACATAACATAGCATACATGATAGATCCAATGGCAGATGCATATGGAATCCTACTCATGTGTTGTCTTTCTTAATCTATTGTAGGACACTATCTTTTTGAAAGATTTATGCCATGTGTCATAGGCAAGAAACCTTTCTGAGACTCTTGCATGCTAAACCTGATGGAGATCAAGGAGCTTACATAGCATGGAAGAACTCATGGAAGATCTCAAATGAAGAACTTCGGAGAATCAACCATATTAACGATGAAGAAGCTTATGAAAAGAAGGAGATTATGTACAAGAGCTTGTATTTGAAATACAAGGTTGGAAGATCAAGAATGAAGAAAGACTTGTTGGAGATTGAAGATGATATTAACAATGATTGGGAGTTCTTGTACAAAGATCAATATTTCAAGTATAAGCATGGAGCCTTGAAGATGAAAGTAGCAAGGATGGTATTGAAGCTAGACCATGAAGAACAATTTGAAGTTCATGACAAGATTGAAGAAGTTATGCTTGAAGAGGTGTGTCGACCATAGGTTGCGATGTCTGCTCAGTTTCCAACTCTATATCAGTTGTATCTCTTTTTAGTTCTTGAACTTCTTCATGTTCTACTTTTCTCCCACTTGTTTTTTAAGAAACAAACTCTCTTTCTAAAAAGATACCTGTATGAGCTACGAACACCTTTTGCATCATGGGGTTATAAAAGTAATATCCATTAGTTAATTTAGGATAACCCACAAAAAGACACTTGTCAGATTTCGACTCTAGTTGATCGGAAACTTGATGTTTTACCAAAACTTCACAGCCCTAAATCTTCATAAAGACATTCTGGGATGTTTCCAAGTCCATAACTCATATTGTGTCTTTTGAATTGATTTAGATGGAACATGATTCAGTGTAAATGCAGTTTTTTCTAAAGCATGTCCCCAAGAAGAAATTGGAAGGTTTGCATGACTCATGATTGATCAAACCATGTCCAGTAAAGTTTGATTTCTAATTTTAGATATGCCATTCCATTGTGGCATGGCTGGAGGAGTGAGTTGTTGAACTATTCCGTACACTTTTAGATATTCATGAAATTGTTGCCTTAAGTATTCACCACCTCGATCTGAACGAAGTATTTTAATACTTTTGCCTAGTTGGTATTGCACTTCGTTCTTGAATTCTTTAAACTTTTCAAAGGAATATGATTTGTGTTTCTTAAGATATACGTAACCAAATCTACTGAAATCATCAGTAAATGTAACGAAGTATCTAAACCTACCTCTAGCTTGTGTGCTTAGTGGACCACATGAATGTATAAGGCCCAATAATTTAGTTTCCCTTTCATTGTGTCCCATGAAAGGGGCTCTTGTCATTTTGTCCAATAAACAAGACTCGCAATTTTCATATGATTCAAAATCAAAGGTGTCCAAATATCCATCTTTATGGAGTTTGGAACGACGATTCTCATTTATATGGCCTAAGCGACAATGCCAGAGATATGTTGGATTAATATCATTTGATTTAATCCTTTTAGTATTTATGTTATAAAGAGGTGTGTCAAGATTTAGACTATAAAGGCCATTAAACAATTGTGCACTTCCATAGAAAATTTCATTTAAATAAATGGAGCAATAGTTGTCCTTTATTATGAATGAAAAACTAATCTTGTGCAAACAACAAATAGAAATAATGTTTTTAGTAATAAAAGGCACAAAATAGCAATTATCTAATATTAAAAGAAGCCCAGTGGGCAAAGTCAAAACATAAGTTCCTACAGCTAATGCAGCAACCCTTGCTCCATTCCAATTCGTAGGTCAATTTCTCCTCTTGCCAACGATCTGCTCCTTTCGAGATCCTACACATTCACACAAAAGTGAGATCCACATCCAGTATCTGATACCCATGATGTAGAAGTAGATAAATAGACTTCTATAACAAAAATACGTGGAGTAGAAGACTCATTAGCCTTCTCACTTGCCTTCTTCTTCTTTACTTACTGGAAGTAAATCTTGCAATTTCTTTTTCAGTTTCCTGGCTCATGGCAATGGAAATAGTTTCCTTCTTTGGCCACCCCTCCTTAAAGCAAAATTGGGCTTGGACTTTCCAACAGGCTTCTTGTCATTTTTCTTGCCTTTACCTATTCCCTTGCCCTTACCCTTGAATTTCCTAACCATTATGACATCCTTGGGTTTGGTGGACTTCTAAATATTTGACTCAGCAATTCTTAACATGCTAAGCAACTAAGGAAGAGTTCTGTCAATCTCATTCATGTTGTAGTTCACAACTACTTGGTTATAACTCTTAGGCAACGATTGTAGTATAACATTAATGGCCAACTCTTGACCTAGACGAGAACCAACTGGAGAACCCTCTGCCATTCTGAATTGAAATAAAGCCTTGGAGACATCAAACCTCTCTTGCCTAGCTTGCCCTTGATAAAGCTGTTTCAGGTGCTCTATCATATCATAAGCATCCATTTCCTCATGTTGCTTCTGAAGCTCAGAGTTCATGGATGCAAGCATGAGGCAACCGACGTCAATAGAGTCATCTTGATGCTTCTTGTGAGCATCTTTTTCAGCCCTTTTGGCTATGGAGGGAGGTTCTTCGGGGACAGGATCCTTGACAGGACCCTCAAGGACATACGACTTTTTTTCTTGTTTGAGGACTATCCTCACATTCCTATACCAATCCAGGAAGTTTGGCCCATTCAGCTTGTCCTTCTCAAGGACTGATCTCAATGATAGTGTATTATTATTTGTGTTAGGTGCATGGTAATCTACAATAAAATATGCAAAATATAAGTATCATGAAATGATCAGTTAATTTTAAAAACTTAAATGACAGTCCCACTATTTTCTTCAAATTAATAACCCTCATTATTAATTCGGAAAGTTACACATTTAACTTTGTAGTGGACTAAGATCCATATTTCACCATACCCCAAGGTAGCTTTCGCTATCCCTTGAGATTCAGTTGTTTAGGTAAGCAACACCTTGCTAATTGCATCTCTATGCAACTCTTAGTTTAAACATGAACAACTATTGTTCTAAATGTGATGCAAGAACGATAATGAATAAATGGCTAGATAGAACGAAAAGTTGGAAATTTTACGAAAACTATCTGGTTTTCTGTTTAACGACACAAGTCGAAAATTATCAAATTCAACAAAGCTCCCTAAATTGGATAAAAAATGAGATATTTATAACCTAAAATCTACCCTAATCCTAATCGGAATTAATAAAAGAATCCTAATCAGAAATAATAAAAAAAATCCTAAATAGAATTAAATAAAAGAATCCTAATCGGAATTAATAAAAGGAATCCTAATCCGATTCAGAAGAAAAAAAGGAAAAAAACAGTGAAATTACGAAAATACCCCTAAAACATAAAAAAAACCCCCAAAACCCGTCATAACTTCACCGAATGGCCCAAAACTACCTTAATCCTTGGCAAAGCAATGAGTTTTGCTCGTTGGGTCATTTCTAGTTGCCCAGCCAATTTTCAGCCCATTCCAAGCTCGGACTAGCCTGCATCATCCTCCTTGGTAGGAAAGGATTCGCCCTTGAATTTGACTCATCCTTGCCAACTGCATCAACTGCTAAATCTTCCTCGTCCTCTTACTGGTAAGATGACAAATCAGAAACATTGAAAGTACCTGGCACAGTGTACTTGCCTGACAAATCAATCATGTAGGCATTATCGTTAATTCGCTCCAACACCATGAATGGCCCATCTACCTGTAGCAGCAATTTGCCAAATCTGCTTGCCCGAAACCTCTCCTTTCTATGCCGAATCCAAACCAAATCACCCTTTTCGAACACAATCCTTTTCTGATGCTTATCAACCTGCTACTTGTGCTATAAATTCTGCCGGTTAATCTGCACATGAACTTGAGAATGCAGCTCCTTGATTTGCCTAGCAAGTTCCTCTGCGTCAGAGCTGAACTAGATGTGAACCGGTAATGGAGTAATCTGCTCAAGAAGCTCAGACTGATCTGCACTTTGTTCCAAAAAAACCAACGTAAAACTTTCAATCACCCTCCTCGTCTACCCACAAAATTCCGCTCTGGACAACAAATTCTTTAATGCCTCCTTCCTCAAATCCGAAGGACCCAGTGTGATATTCTAGCCATCCTTGCTGAAGGAATATGTGTTTCAAAATCCGTCATGTGTCACCCCCTATCGTACTGCCATGGCCTCCCTAACAGATTGTGACAAGAATCCATAGGAACAACATCACAAATGACCTCATCCTTAGATTTTTTTTCCAATCGAAAATCAAACTAGGCACCGTTTGTTGACTTTCAAAATCATTGCCCTTCTTTAACCATGACAATTTGTAGGGCTACAGGTGTTCAATTGATTCCAAACCTAATTTTTCGACCATCGTCGTGGAAACCACATTCTCGCAACTATCGCCGTCAATGATCATGTTGCAAACCTTCCCTCCAGCAGTACATCGAGTATGGAAGATATTATGCTGCAACCAAGGCTCATCTTTTGCCGCTGCCACACTGAGTACTCGCCCAATCACTAGTGACTCTCCAGAATCAGCATACACAATATCCTCCTCATTCTGTGCATCATCAGGTTCCTCTTTATGCTCATCAAACACCGGCTCACGGACCTCCTCACTGAGTGTCATGCATTGCCTGTTTGGGTCGTCAGCTGCAACATGTCCAATACCCTGACATTTAAAATAGTGCTCGCAGCCTCTTTGCCAGTTCCTGACTCAGTTGGAAACAGAATCTGAAGATTCGTTCTTGATTAGAAACTTGCAAAACAAGAAACGAAAAAAAACCTGATCCAATTTTCCTTCTAATCAAACTTCAACGCAAGTAGTTAGAAGAGGAAAATTAAAATCAAGTGAAAACAAATTTTCGAAGTAGTCGAAAATCGCAAAAGCCGAAAAGAGGCAACTTTAATTCATCAAAAATGTCTAAAAACAACCAGCTAAAACCATTCTTAAAGCCAAAAACAAAGCCTAACCCAATTCGGAAACGAAAAGGAATGAAATTGAAAAAAAAACCACTAGAAAAATAGTAAATTACGAAACTATCACTAAAAACTGTAAAATTACGACAATGCCACTGAAAAACGGAAAATTGCCCGAAACTTCATTGAAACGACTCCAGATGGCCGAAAAATGCCTTACATCACAGCATAGTAATGACTTTGGTTCGTTGGGCCTTTCTGGGTCACCTAGTCAGATTTGAGCCCAATTCGAGCTCGTTTCAGTCGCCTCGGGAATCGTACCCAACATCAATTCGGGAATTATGGCTCTGATTGTGGAACCAAAACTTGTCCCGCACCTGAATCACCTTTATCAGCAACCAGCTTCGCGTCAGGCTCCCTCTCTGAACGGAGCTTGTCCTCAAGCTCGGATTATGTCCATGGAAAGTCGTGAGATGCTGCACATTAAAAACATTGGAGATTATGATAAGCATTGACGCCAACTTTCTCCAAGATTTGGCATGGTCCTAGCTTTCGGTCCTTGAGCTTATGATACTCACCAGCAGGATATCGTTATCTGGACAGAGAGACCCAAACCAGATCACCTACCTCAAACTGGACATCTTGCCTAGTCTGATCCACGTGCAACTTGTACTGAGCATAAGCTTCCTCCAAGTTTGCTTTGACAGTTGCATGAATGGACTGTAGATCAACCAGACTATCCTCCACCTGCCTTGGAGCCAAACCATGATCAGGAATAGCAAGGTAGAGAGGACGACTGGGATTTTGCCCCAAAACAATCTAAAAAGGAGAAAATTTGGTGGACATGTTCACAGAGCAGTTGAATTCAAACTCAATCTTCGCAAGTACAGAATCCCAAGTCCCAAAAGATTTTACCTGTGCCCTCAACATGTTCCCCAAGGTGCGATTCACCACTTCCGTCTGGCCATCCGTCTGTGGATGGTATGGATTGCTAAACTTCAAAGTAGTCTCCATGCACTTCCAAAGCTCTTGCCAAAAGTGGCTCATGAATTTCGTATCCCGATCAGACAAGATACTCCTTAGCAACCCAAATCTTCGCACCACATCTCCAAAGTACAAGTCAGCATTTTGCTCGCATCCATGGAATTCTTGCAAGCAATGAAGATAGCCATCTTGCTGAACCTATCCACCACGACGATGATGCTATCAAACCCCTTTTGCTTTTGCAGCAAACCCAATTAGATATCCATTGACACATCCGTCCATGGCTCTTCCGGAATAGGTAAAGGTGTAGACCCTGATTAGTGCCCCCTACTTTCGACTCTTGACAAACTCGACATCGTTTAACGTAATCCTGTGCACTCTTGTCAATTCCTGGCCAGTAAAATTTCTCCTTGATCAAGCCAGCTATCTTGTTTTTGCCGAAGTGCCCTTGCGAGTGCAATTCCCGAACAATCAATAATCTCAATGATGTATCAGGAATACATAAATAGTTACCTCGGAAAAGATAGCCATCATGAAGCACATAGTCAAACCGTTCCTGCTGCTCTACGGCCTTCACAATAGTACCGAAATCTGCATCATCCCATAGCAACTCTTTCAATCCCTCGAATCCCAGGGTGACAACCCGCATCATGTAAAGCAATGACCGTCGTCCACTCATTGTGTCAGCCACCTTATTCGCGATGCCTGACTTGTGTTTCAAGATGAATGTGAACTCCAGAAGCGCTGCCACCCACTTGGCATATCTATCACTAAGTCGATGCCGCCCCAAAAGAAACTTCAAAGCTTGGTGGTCAGAGTACCACACCAACTCCCGTTGTATCAAATAATGCCGCCAATGTTGAAGTGCTATGGCATAGAACTCGACATCACAAGTTGAGTAGTTCAACTTCGACCCTCCTAGTTTTTCTCCGAAATATGCTACTGGCCGTCCGTCCTGGCTCAGAACCGCTCCTATGCCCACCTTCGAAGCATCACAATCCACTTCGAATACCTTATCAAAATTCGGCAAGGCAAGTACTGGGGCACTCGTTAGCTGTTCCTTTATCACATCAAATGCCTCTTGAGCCGCCTCTGTCCGATTAAACTCCTTGGCATTGTAAAGATCAGTCAGGGGTACCATCAACACACTAAAATCCCTGATAAACTGCAGATAGAAACTTGCTAATCCATGAAAAGACCGAACCTCTGATCCATTGTTTGGTACTGGCCAGTCACAGATCGTTCGAATCTTAGCATCATCCAGTTGAATCCCATTTGCCGAAACCACATACCCCAAGAATACAATCCTGTCAACCATCCACTACATTTCTTTCGATTGGCAAACAAACTGTGATCTCGCAATGTAGCCAAAACTAACCGTTGGTGCTGCAGATGTTCTTCCCTCTCCCGACTATACACAAGTATATCGTCAAAGTAAACTACCACAAAATCATTGAGGAAAGGACGTAGTACCTGATTCATGACCCTCATGAATGTGCTGGGCGCATTCGAGAGACCGAAAGGCATGACCAGCCACTCGAAGAGCCCGTCCTTCGTCTTGAAAGTCGTCTTCCACTCTTCTCCAGGTTTGATTCGAAGTTGATGGTAGCCACTTTTCAAGTCTATCTTTAAAAAGATAGTCGGTCCACTGAGCTGGTCCAACATGTCATCTAATCGTGGAATCGGAAACCGATACTTGATTGTAGTACGATTGATGGCTCGGCTGTCCACGCACATCGTCCATGTGCTATCCTTTTTTGGCACTAACAAAGCAGGCACCGCACAGGGACTGATGCTCTCCCGGATAAATCCTCTATCAAGTAACTCTGTAACTTGTCACTTCAGCTCCTCATGTTGCTGTGGGGACATTCGATAATGGGCTTTGTTCGGAAGGATAGAACCCGGCATTAGATCTATCTGATGCTGGATATCTCTCAACGGAGGCAACCTAACTGGTAACTCTTCCGGCAACAAGTCTGCAAATTCAGTCAACAACTCTTGAACTTGTTCTGGAATCTCCAACTCCGGTTCACTGCTGCCTGATGTCAACAAGTCAGTCGCAACTAAAGCAAAACAATACTCGAACTTAGTTACCTCTTCTTCGAATTCCTTCCGTGGCAGGCAGATAATTGTCTTCTTACTGTCAACCATTCCTTCTCGCATGGGCCGAAGCACCACCTTCTTTGGCCCTCGGTTGATAGTATAATAGTGCGAGAATCCATCATACGTCACATGATTGTCATATTGCCATGGCCTGCCGAGTAGCGAATGTGAGGCATCCATCGGGATGACATCACAGTAGATAGCGCTAGAATACTGAGGTGCAAACAAGAATTTCACCAGGAACCGCTCTGAAACCCTAACCTCGGTATCATTATTTAACCACCCCAACCGGTATGGCATGGGATGAGGTTCTGTCTTCAACTGAAGCTTCTGCACTGCCATTTATGAGATTACATTCTCACAGCTTCCTGTATCAATAATCACACGGCAAACCTTCCCTTTAATTGTGCACCTGGTTGTGAAGATGTTTCTCCGTTTCCAATCTTCATCGGCTTTGGGCGCTAAACAAAGCCTCCTCAAAACCAAACTATCCTCCTCTTCAAACACATCATCACCAACATACTCTTCAGACGCTTCTTTAGTGCCCTCCTGAATCAGTAACTGCGACCTTATCCTCGGACACTCATTTGCATAGTGCCGTAGCTGCTGACATCTGTGGCACTTCACATTAGCTTTATTACTGATGGAAGACTTATTCAGAGCATTACCTGACCCTTGGTCGAGTTGTACGCTACCTCTTCCGAACTGGTTTTGGGTTGAAGAGCTACCCACTCGTGTTGTCGAAGAGCTCCCTGCCGGAGAAACACGGGGAGGAAGAAAGCCTCTTCCAAATCCAAAACTTCTGCCGCTAGCCCTCGCTAGACTCTTCTCCACAACTTGTGCTTTTGTCTGCTCGTCCGTGATAGTGTTCATGGTATGGACATGTAAAGCATCCTGAGTAGTAGGTCATGCCCCTAGAGATAACGTGCCACGAGCTGTTCCTCAGTTTCCCACAATTGATTCCTCGCCACCATCAGGTAAAACTTAAGCGTGTATTCTTCGATGCTCCGAGAACCCTGCGTCAAGCTCTTAAGATTCTGGAACATAGTCTGCCGGTAATTGAAGGGCGGAAACTCCTTGCGCATCTCTCTCTTGAATTCCCCCCAATTGTCCAAAATTGGAAGACCATCTAGGTATCTCTGATATCGGAAAGATTGCCACCATCCGGCAGCCCTGTCCTTGAACCTCATCGCCACCAAAGATACTTTCTTTTCCGCTGGAACCTCCTTCAACGAAAAAAGTTCATCCACGGAGCTCATCCAATCTAAGAATTCTTCAGGCGACAACCCTCTTGAAAATTCTGGAACCTCCATCTTAAACCCTAGATCCCAACGAGGAACGAATGGTTCTCGTTCGTTGTGTCTTGGCGGCTGGTAGCCACCCCTCATTCCCCTCGGTCGAACCCTTGGCTGTTCACGCGGCAGCTGCTCGAGTTCGTCTTCAACATCTTCGTCCACCCCTTGACCCAATTCGTCAACTTCGGCCTGTTTTGGTTGTCAGCTTGGTGCCAGCCACTGCACCATCTGTGTCATATCCTGTATCTGGCATTCACGGCTCTCCCTTTCTAGCTGCATCTCCCTTCGCAACTCTTCCCTGTTGCACCTAGACTCTTCCCGATTATGTTACATTGCCTCGATTAACGCAACAATGTTTTGTTCGAGATTACCTCCTGCCATGGGGTGCGGAACTGACTGATCTTGACGGATTTGTGCTCTGATACCAATTGATGCAGTCGGAAACAGAATCGGAAGATTCGTTCTTGTTCAGAAACTTGCAAAACAAGAAACAAAAAAAAACCTGATCCAATTTTCCTTCTAATCAAACTTCAACACAAGTAGTTAGAAGACGAAAATTAAAATCAAGCGAAAACAAATTTTCAAAGTAGTCGAAAATCGCAAGAGCCTAAAAGTGGTAACTTTGATTCATCAAAAACTATCGAAAAACAACTAGTCGAAACCATTCTTAAAGCCAAAAACAAAGCCTAACCCTAATTGGAAACGAAAAGGAAAGAAATTGCAAAAGAAAACATCTAGAAAAATAGTAAATTATGGAACTGTCACTAAAAACTGTAAAATTATGACAATGTCACTAAAACAGAAAATTGCCCAAAACTCCATCGAAACGACTCCGGATGGCCGAAAAAAGCCTTGCATCATAGCATAGTAGTGACTTTGGTTCGTTTCAGTATCCTCGGGAATCATGCCCGGCATCGATTTGGTGTTTCAAACAGCTCACGTCCTTTTCTTTAAATGTTCTGAACGTTGTGGTGCTAATTGTGGAACCGAAACTTGCCCCGCACCTGAATCACCTTGATCAGCAACCAGCTTTGCGTCAGTTCCGCTGTGTTGTCCATCCTTGACTATCGACATACCCTTGTCTCCTCTACTCACAGCTGCTACTGAGGAGGATTGTCTGCTAGCGTTGTCCTGAAATCTGGTCGGAACCCTAGATCCCGAACCACTGCTCTTCGGTCTAAGCTACGATCTTCATACGTCCAGTATTATTGCAGTTGAATCACATCAGCAATTTCGAACTTCAAACTTGCCAAAAATCGAGCCACCGTCTGCTCCTCTTCTTCTGTGACGTTGCACCTCCTGCGCAACCGATCAAATTCCACAATGTACTGCTCCACCGACAAATCTCGTTGCCTAACGGAATGGTATTCAATAAACGCCTCTTGCCGAAAGTGAGTTGGCAGGAAATTCTTGTGCAGTAGTTTCTTCATCTTGTCCCAAGTCAAACTTTTCGACTTCCCTTCTCTTGCGCGTTGCTTCTTAACATGCTCCCACCAAATCAAAGCATGCTTTCTTAGCGTAATCTCAACTATCTCAACTTTCTGCTCTTCCTTCAAAATCGATAATCTTGATTTTCATATCGAAATTCTAGATATAAGAGTGTTGTCGGCCCTGTCATTCCAGTCGGTTATGTCGGCCCTGGTTCAACGCCACAAATGGGTTGACATCTTCCTCCACATCGTCGAACTCAACCTCCGATTCCACCCCTACCTCGAACTGAACATCCAACCGTGCCTTCGCTAGTTGTCGCTCCAAGTCCTGGATCCGCCTCCTTTGTTCTGCTTTTTCGTTTTCGATTTCCTGTAGGTCTCATTGATGAGGCGGTTCGTCTTCCTCAGGAATGACTCCACGTCCCCTTCCAGCACGACGCGGTCCACGACCTCCAGCACGAATCTGTTCAGCCATTGATTCAAGCAACTTGTGCTTCGATACCAATTAATGCAAGAACAATAACGAATAAAAGGCTAAACAAAAAGAAAAGCTGAAAATTTTATGAAAACTATCTAGTTTTCTGTTTAACGACAAAAGTAAAAAATAATCAAATTCAACAAAGCTCCCTAAACTGGATAAAAAATGAGATATGTATAACCTAAAGTCTAACCTAATCCCAATTGGAATTAATAAAAGAATCAGAATCAGAATTAATAAAAAGAATACTAATCCGATTTGGAAATTAAAAAAAACAGTGAAATTATGAAAATACCCCTAAAACATAAAAAAAAACCCGAAAACCCATCATAACATCCCCGGATGGAACAAAATTGCCTTATTCCTTGGCAAAGCAATGGGTTTTGCTCGTTGGGCAGTTTCTAGTTGCCTAGCCAAATTTTAGCTCACTCCGAGCTCGGGCCAGCCTGCATCATAATGCCTCTAGATTACCCCAATCTAATTGAGGGAACCTAGTTAAGTCTACGCAATTTAAGACCCGAATATCATTTTTATCCTATTGCGTCATTGCGATAAACATGGCACCTTTGCTTTGGTAAATTTACGCGCATTGATCAAAGTTTTAACTTGTGACATTAATTGGCTGGCATTAATCTTGACTTAATTTAATTTGAAGGATTTGACTAAGTTGTAAAAGATCTCACCAATTTAATATAAGTGACCACTAGAATATTATTACTGGTTAACATGATCATATCATAATGACAATAACAACATGCAAAGTAAAAGCAAGATAAACGTGACATAGTTATAACCCATCCTAATCAATTCTCCCAAGCCAATGAGAGAATCGAAAAGGTCAATCTAAGGGTAAAGAACAACTACTCCTAGTTGTAATGAAAATACCATATACTATATTACAATAATATGGTAAAGAAACCTCGCGTTACATACAAGGGGATTTAGATGAGAAGAGAATATACATCAGAATGATAGAGAGGAACGACATGCAAGTCGTATTTAATAAAACCGAGGGCTATAACTATGCACCATGCTAAAATCACAAATTTCATAATAAACATACCAAACATTATAAAATGCATCAACGATGATCAAAGGTAATGAAATTACGCAGAGAATCGATTAAATCCCTGGATGACAGCGGGGTTCTTAGGGGCGATAGGCCCTAAGCGGCGATCTTGCTATTCTAGAATGTTATTTCTAGAACTGTAGTGCCATACCATTCCGCCCTAGGAAAACAGGTACATCTTCATGTCCAAAATATGACCATTCATACGATTCTGTAAGTTGCAAAATTTAAAAATGCAGATTCAACATTACTAACAAACATTTTAGTCATAATCACATTATAACTAATTCTACCAGTAAAATTTCGTTTTTCACAGAAACTGAGTCTTACTTAGTAAACATACAGATAATCAAATTAGCAAAGTTTCTATATTATCATACAGAAAATTAAACTTATCAAACCTTCTGTATCAACATACAGAAAGTCAAAATTAGCCGAATATCTATATCAACATGCAGATAATCGAAAACATACCGAAATTCACATTTAACAGAAAATGATAACATGTTGAAAATCAGATTTAATAGAATCGAAAACATGCTGAAAAAAAAAACGAATTTAACAGAATTTCGATTTCATATAGGCATGTCATGAAATCATAATTTCACATAGAACTCGTCTAGAGACTACGAATCTGACACTGATACCAATTGAAGGGAAGGCCACAAGCAGACCTCCTCCAGGCATCAAACGGAGGGAGTCTAGAGAGGGATGTCAGTTTCCAACATACATCTCATGAATAAAACAATGGGAATAAAATGATTGAACTACTAGATTCAATCGTGAATATGGTTTTCCAATTTTTCCGGTTTCTCTGAACTCTCAATTTTTCTACACAAGCACTCTGATGACAATTATCAGTCGTTCAGAAAAAAGTAGAATAACACTTAAAGACTTTGTGAAGAAATCTTCAAGATAATTCTATTGTAACTACATATAGGATTCAAAATCCAAACCGATTTGGTTAATAGAAATCCTATGAAAACAAAATTGTCCAGATTCAACAAACCTGGATAATTACAATTTAACATATAATTATGTTTTAGATTTATTCCTATCTTTGAATTAGCCTAAACAAGCTAATTACGTTTAGGTACCAAACGAGATATTACCCATTAAGCGATACGTTTTGAATGTGTGACCCAATAGATCCTCATAAAATTGGCATTTGACATTAACGATATCTAATGTCATATAAAATAAGAGGTGTCTAGCAACACATTATTGCAATCCAATTAACGAGAATGTCGGTGACAACACAAAACCTTCTGTGATAAAACTAACATGTCTTAATCTTTTTGTCCAGGAAGTCATAATTGAACATGAGTCATGGAACGTGTCATACTCGTAAAGTTCAATATCTCAATTCTCAGCCCCGAGTAGATTAAATAAAACGAATAAGATAAATATCTCATATCTGCTTATTTGAGCATGGCCATGCATTTCATAATCTCACTAAACCAAGAATGCTAGACATCACTCTCTTGTTATATAAGAGGGACAAATCCTATCTTGATCATTTAACATTGCACAGCACAAATTAGGACATACTTAATATATGCCTTTATTGCCCACTCAGTTAAGAGTGACGTTTGACAATATCAAAGTATGCAATCTTTCATGCAGGAATCTCTGATGACCTCAAGTCTAAAGATGAGACATAATTATCACAATGAAATCGCCCATGACACTCATATAACAATCCATGAAGTGATTTCATGGCGGGTCAATCCAGTGCATGATACTCTACGTGTACCCATGTAATGATTTGATATCTCATATCTATAATGGCTGTCATCAATCTCCACATACTAGTCTCAGTATGTTATTGATATCCTAATCTTAAGAACACTCGACTAGGGAAATTTTTAAGAATAGAAATAAACTATTCTAAGCACATTATATAATTTATTAAATGAAAAGTAGATATAAAAGTAAATTATATAATGATATAAGTAGCATCATGATACAAAGTTATGCCAACTAAGTAAAATCATTGTATGGTCTTAGGGCATATGCAACACCCTCTCCTTGACATCATGTATCCAAGAAATTTTCCTACTTCCACACCAAAAGAGCATTCTTTCGGATTGAGCTTCAAACTGTATTGTTTCATTGTGAGAAATGATTCTTCTAAATCATCAAATATGGTTTCCATGCTGATTGATTTTATGAGACTATCATCAACATAAGCTTCCATGTTTCTTCCCAACTTTGAAGCAAACATCCTATTTATTATATCTTGGAAATCTTAACCTGCATTTTTTAATCCAAATGGTATTCGGATATAAAAATATAATCCATATTTGGTAGTAAACGAAGTTTCATCCTCATCATCCTACGCCATTTGAATTTGATGACACCTTTTGTGGGTATCTAAAAGGCATAATAATATGAATCCTGTTGTTGCATCAACAAGTTGATCAATGCGTTGCATGGGATAAGGCATTATTGGTATTGCTCTATCCACAGTGGTGAAATCTATGGACATTCTCGATGATCCATCAGGTTTGGGAACAACCACTGGATTGGATACCCATGTTGGAAATTGTACCCTTCTTATAATTGTTGCATTCAACAAATTTATTACTTCATTCTTTATTGCTTCTTGTGTTTCTGGAGGAATATATCTCTATTTTTGAACAACTGGTGTACAAGAATTAGGAATGCCCAACCTATGTTTAATAAAACTTCTCAATATTACTCCCATATCTTTTGTTGACCATCCCCTGATGTCTTACCAACAAATCAATAAGCCCATGCTTAATTTTGATAGGTAAATTTCTTCCCACGGAAGTTTCCTCTCTGGAATATTTACATTTATTTGAAACTCTTATAAATTCAGTTGCAAGTTCTATGTGCTCTTCACTTTTTGGATCTTCAAGAGCTTCCTTTTCAGTAGAAATTTCTATTGCTCTAGCTATAGCAGTGTGATAACACATATGAGCAAATTGAATGTCTCCCCATATGACAATGTTATCGTTTAAATTGGGAATAACCAATTGATTTTGAAATGTATCCACTTATGCCGTCATCAGATTAAGGCCTGATCTTCCCCATGTAACATTGTAAGATGATTGCACGTCGACCATGACAAACTCTGCTTCTGAATGTACAAGAGCATCCTTTTTGTCCCCATTGTATTGGCAATTTCACAGTTCCGAGTGAATATATCACTTCTCTAGAAAAACGAATTAAAGGAATCCTTCGAATCACAATTTTTGAATCCAGAAGATCAATCTTCTGACAAGCATCATAATACGAAGATTAGCAGAACTTCCAGTGTCTCCTAATATCCTTTTGAAAATATATCTAGAAATATTCAAAGAAATCACGAATGGTACATCGTCGTTAATGACTATGCTAGGCTCCAACTTTTGTCGTTCCTCAAGACGCACTTCATATTGAGAATGTATTCTAGAAATCATTGCAATTACTTTTGGAGCTACTATGTGTCTTTGAGGGTCCACTTGCTTTGTTTGATCCACTCGCACTACCTACACATATTCTCTAAAATGTCCATTCTGTATTGCAATTTCTGTTTCACTTTTCAAAGAAAAGCATTCATCTGTATGATGTCCAACATCCTTGTGATATAAGTAGTATCTATCTTGAAACCTCTTGTCTGGGGGACCTTGCATTAGTTTTGGAGGTTTTAAGATTCTAGAATTTTCCATCTTTTGCAAAATAAAGTTTCGAGAAACATTCATTGGAGTAAAATGCTAATTATTTCTTGGAGGCCTTCCTGCAAAATTCTTATTGTTTCCCCTCCCAAGCTTTTTTGAGTATTGTTCACATCCCAACCTTTCTGAGCATCCTATTTTGACATGGAAATTCCCAAACGTGATCTGCTTTTGAAAAATCATTGTGAAAGAAACTTTTATCGACATTTCTATCACTGTTATTCCTTGGAACAAAGGGCTTGTATACCGAATAACTAGAATTAGGCTTTGAAATACAAATTCCGAATGGTTGATATCCCATTATCCTTTGTTTTTTCATTCCCTTGTTTTTGTAGCGTCCAGAAATCATTTTTTTCCAATTGTCTCAAATTTTTCTTTGATCTGAAAAGGTCTTCAGGTTTGATCCATTTACAGACCTTTGTTAACAACTCATTAGTTGTTTTTTAGTTTAACAACTCAATCTTTGTTGAAATATGTCCTGGTCGAAGTCCATGACAAAAAATCTTCCACATATGACTGTTCTGAACAATCTTATACAGTAAGAGCTTCAGGGTTAAAAATGTTCAAATAATCTCCCAAAGTCTCATCATTAAACTGTCTACGATTCCTCAGAACAGAACTTGGCTTCTTTCGAATAGCACTTCCTTGAAATTCTCTTAGAAACATTTCACCCAATTGTTTAAATGAAGATATAGATCCTCCAGGTAACTTCCCAAACTAATCAGCAGCTCTTCCAGTTAATGTAGTAGGAAAAGCTTTACACAGAATCATCTGATCTACTCCATAAAAGGTCCTCTTGGAATTGTACTTGGTTAAATGTCTCTCAGGGTTTGTTGAAGCATGATAATCTTCCAGATTAGGGAACTTAAAATCCAAAGGTATTTTTGCTTTCATATAATCCTCAATTAATGGATTAGCCTGAATTTTGTTCATGACACTTGCTTCTTCTTTGAATTGAGGAAGCACTATTTCTATTTGCTTTTTTATATCTTGAACTTTGTCATGCCATTCAGGTTTAGTGGTTGAAGAATGTTGCGGAGTAATCATTTTTTCCTTCCCTTTTTGCAGTGTGCTTTACTGATTTAGGAGAATTTCAAGGAGCATTCTTCTTATTTTCTTTTGCTGCTACTATATCCTTTCTAATATTCTTCATAGCAATACTATGCAAAATATCTAAAATATTTAAATTCAAGTAGGAGATCTTACCATTGTACAAAGCTTGAATTTAACTTCTTGTTGAAAATGTTGAATATCAAGGATGTTGAAGGTTATATATTCAACAACAACAAGCAACAAGATCAAATGTACTCAAGTACCACAATTCAACACTAGTGAACTGATCTTTCAACATTGAAGTTCATCACATTATTATAAGATTGAATTCTCGTGCTAAATATATCAAAATCATCATCACCATAGATCATCAATCAAATCCTTCGGGATATTGTTGTCTTAACCTGATCAATAACAAGGTTTTTTGGGACGAAGAACTATATTCTAGATGAGGATCTTTGTTGAAGAGGTTTCAAGATTGAAGAATTACGAGTGGACTTGTAATTGTAGCTAGTGATTGAATCTAAACTTTCTTCAACCAAGTATTGTAACTTGCATTGTAAACGTGTATTGGATTCAAGCTGGAGATTAAGCTGGGTGAGGACCTCCCAGAGTAGGCATAGTCAAACTTTGCATGTTTAGTACTCTTTTCTATTTCCTCACTGTTTATACTTTTTATCTAACATAGTACAATCTTAAGTAAAGTTACAATAGTGAAAAGAGTTACAACTCATAATAGCCTCTGACTTCTTCCTAGCAATCAGTTGACTTTGCCCCAAACTTGAGGTATGAATATACTTGCAAATGCAACCTCAAAATAAATATATTCGAGCTATTGTGCTGTTATCAACAAAACAAACAAATAAATAAAATCTACACTCCCTCCGTCGCTAAATATAAGTTAACAGTTGTCATTTTGCAAAAATTAAAGTACCTCCGTAGCAAAATATAAGTTGTTTAAGGGTGTTTCATTTGTCACAATATAAGTCATTTTACAATTATCAATGCATCATTATAAAATTTTTTTCAATTCTTACCCTACAATCATATACTTATTCATTTATTGTAAATAAAGAGAGTGTAGTTATTAAGGGGTGAGAAAGGGATACTTTAGACATAACATGACTACATTTAAGACTCTTTAATCCCTATGAAATGGAAACTAATGCCTTATATTGTGGAATTAGGTAGTAATCTTCCCCCCCCCCTAAATGCCTTCTTATCACTTTTTGAAAATATCTATATGCTTTTAGACATCTAACAAAGAGGAGTAATATAAGAAAAATACCTTCAAATACATAATCAACTAACAATAGTGACTTATAATTGTTGATAAGGAAAGTTAACTGGAATGACTTTTATTTGGTAACAAAGGAATTTTCTCTTTTTTCTCCCTCTTCGTTCGTTTCTTCTCCACGATTTTGCCAAAATCATCTCCAACTTTTGGAACAAAACAAGCACAAGGTTACCGTCGTTGAATTCTCAAATTGGAAATATGGTAAAAAGAGAGTACAATTTACTGTTGACCCTCTCTGTGTAGATCGCCGCCGATGACCTCAACAAACTTTTTTCTCTTAATTACGGTTGCCCCTCTGTTCGCTTATCGTTGCTGATGATCTCAACAAAGTTTTCATTCTCTGATCAGAAACCACCCTTGGTGAGATTGCGAATTTAGTCCCTGAACAATTATTTGCTCTTGTTGCTTCTCTTTCTCCAAATGGAATTAGATGTGAGGCTATGATGATTTTTATTTTCGCCATTCAGAATAAAAGCCAATCCATTGCTTTGTTGGGCAGCTCAGATGGTCGGTGAAAATGAGCTACAACTATTGCTTGAAACCATGGTAGTTTTGGCGTTTTAAATATTTTTTGAGATGAGAGTTGCGAAAGGTGAGAAAAGGACAGAAAAGGGATGGGTAGGTGGTAAAGGACTGGAACTAGCGAGTCAGGGGAAAAGAGGGAGACAATGGGGAAGGAAGATCTTGGGCATGGGTGGCCAGAGAAGGAAAAGTGTGGGCGTGAAAAGAGAAAGAGTTGCACAGATCTGGTATACCGATTGGCACAGATCTGGGTTGGGTTAGCTAGGTTAGTTGGAGATGGCGAGGAAGGAGATAGATGAATTGCGAGCAGTGCCGAGGTAAGGGTGGTGTATGGGAGCAAATTGTGGCTGGCTATGTTTGGGTGTTGACAATCTGCATAGATACTACCAAAAATTTGTTGGGTCTAAGATTTGGGGAGTGAAAGATGGGCTTGCAGTTGGGAAAAAAGGGTGCCGGCGAAGAGATCGGAGCCACCCTGTCGACGAAGACAGACGACTGGTGGTGGTCGGAGGTTGTTGACATTCAAAAGACAACAATAAATTGGCATCATTCGGAGGTGTAATTTGGGTAAAAAATACCCCAGTAAATTGGCGCGTGAATGGCACATGGGGTCTTCCCTTAGGCTTAAGTTGAATGTTCAAAATGAATGGATGGACTCGTTTTTATAGTTTTTCATTGTTGGAGGACTAAACTCAAAAAATTCAAAATTGGGGATTAAAATTAGATTTTGAAAAAATTCATAGGTACATGGAAATATTTACCCCTTTTAGATTTTAATGAATTATTAATTTATTCTTTTAGTTAATATGCAAGTTTATTTAAATAATTATAAGAGGTTGTTTATAAGAATTAATATTAATATTTTATTTATTTTTAGAAATAGGATATTTATTTTTGGATAAACTATAACAAAAATATGGATATTTATGATTTAATTTTAGATAGAAAGAATATTACAAAATTAAAATATTTTTAAAAATATTCCTTTTATTTAATATTTTTCAATTATTAAAAAAATTTTAGTTTATAAAAATATTTTTTGTCATAATATAATATAATTTAAATATTTTTATAGCTATGAGTTGGAAAGGAACCATATATTCGAATTAATTAACTTATATTTTTAGAACTAATATTATATAGGGGAGCCGGTGAATGGGGGAGTGACTGGGACCGTGAGCTGCTCTTCCCTTTGCATCTCGATCTTCATCCTTCTGGATCATCCCCAAGACGGGAAAGTCAATACATCCGCAACCCAGGAGTACAGGAATGGATTGCAAGAAAGTAGCCCCTCATGTACTGATATTTCCCTTACCACTTCAGGGTCCTGTGAATTGTATGCTGAAAATGGCTGAGTTGTTCTGCCTTGCGGAAATACAAGTCACTTTCCTCAACACAGAACATATCCAGCAACGCTTGCAAAGCTGTTCCGATAGTGATTCCAGTTGTAAAAGATACCCAAATTTCCAATTCAGAACAGTTCCAGATGGCCTTCCTGACGATGACCCCCGCACAGGAGATCAGATTGTGAAGTTGTTTGAAGCTATGGAAGTTGTGAGCGCACCCCGGTTCAGAGAGATGCTGATATCTGATTCCCAGATTGGTTCTGACTCTGAAAAACCAGTTACTTGTGTTATAGCAGATGGGTTTTTCAGCTTTGCAGTTAGTATTGCTCAGGAAATTGGGATTCCGTTGATTTACTTTGATACTATTAGTCCTTGTGGTCTCTGGACATATTTGTGTATTCCGAAGCTCATTCAATCTGGAGAGTACCCGTTTACAGGTAAGGCGCCCACTTTATTATGTTTACTGAATCTTTGTTAAACTTTACTTTTTACTCAGGAGCTGAGTTCTTGAATTTGATTGCCAGCAGTTATAACTTGTGATAGAACCTTATCTTGGAGATTACATCTATGAAACTCTGTGCAAAAAAGATTTTGTTAATCGATTAGATTTCCATATAATATCAGGAGCGGACTTGGATGAACCCATTAATTGTCTCCCGGAGATGGAATGCATCATCCGACGCCGGGATCTTCCAAGCTTTTGTCGCAGTTCTATGCCCGATGATCATTTGATCCAACTCGTGCTCAAGGAAGACCAACAACTTCCATTGGCTCAGGGCTTGATCTTCAATACATTCGAAGACCTTGATAGAAGCACGCTCAATGAAATGCGATCTCTTGGCCCCAAAGTCTACGCAATTGGGCCTCTGCACTTGCATCTAAAGACCAAACTAGAATCTCCAGCTGCCTCTTCAAATAGCATATGGACAGAAGACAAGAACTGCATAGCCTGGCTGGATAAACAACCACTGCATTCTGTTATTTATGTTAGCATTGGGAGTCTTGCAGTGATGACCAAAGATCAACTCCTTGAAATCTGGCACGGTTTAATAAACAGCGAAGTTCGATTCTTGTGGGTTCAGAGACCTGGGTCTGTTCCCGGATTAATAGTTGGGAATGCCATTCCTGAGGAGCTGTCTCAAAAGTCTAAAGAAAGGGGTTGTATTGTAAGTTGGGCACCACAAGGACAAGTTTTGGGGCATCCAGCGATTGGTGGGTTTTTAACTCATAGTGGATGGAACTCAACATTGGAAAGCATGGTAGAGGGAGTGCCAATGCTCTGTTGGCCATATTTTGTTGATCAACAAGTGAATAGCAGGTATGTTGAGCAGGTTTGGAAACTAGGGTTGGACATGAAAGATATCTGCGATAGAGCTGTAATTGAGAAAATGGTTAAGGAAGTTATGGAATTGAGAACAAATGAGTTCTTGAAAAGGGCTCAACAAATGGCGAAATTGGCCGAAGCAAGTGTGAGGGACGGTGGATCTTCCAATAATGACTTGAAAATTCTGATTGAGGATATAAGATTGATGAGGCTGAAAGAGTGAAAGATTGAAGATTGTGCTGTTTGGTTTCAATCATTTACAAAAGCACCGGTATCAATTGAGGTCACATTATAAGATTCAAAGATATCAACTTTGGTTTTCAATCATGTAACATACGATTTTCTAGCTTCATTCTAATCCTTCGCAGCTCTGGTTTTTTAATCAAATAATTTGTAATTTTGTTAAAATATTTGTTAGACTACCAAAAGATTTATATGTAGAGGTGGGAATTTGATTAAATTCTTAATGAATATCCAAATCCATCTATTATAATATGACATGGGAGAAACGAGTACAACCCGGATGAATCGACCCAAATAAACTCAAGCCCTGACCCAAACACCAAAATGTTCGACTCAAGAACCAAGAGCAAAGGTGGATGGCGACCTCTTCCCACTAACCTCCCATGTCGCTAACCTTAAAATGAGCTTATGAGAGGAATTATCGGACTGCGACCTTCAACCCGGTGAGCTCTAATCTATCTCATACATCTTCCATGTCATGACTAAATGTCTGTAACTCCTAACATACTCTATGAATCTATAATCACTTATCGTGACCTTTGTAAAGAGATAGTCGAGACCTTTGACATCCACAGACAGGTCACGACGTTGGTTTAAAAGTCGTTAGCAAGAATGTAACTCTCAACCAGAGGCGTGCATGTCAAAGTATCCCAACTTAGGAAAACTCCACGATTCTAGGAGCAATTGGTGGGATACGATACAATCTCACAATTATTCTAATTGCCTACTTTCACATAATTGAAGAGCCCTGATGAACGAGGTAGCATATTATTTGTGATATATTAACGAAATGCACACTGTTCACAGACAGATTGAGCTAATTTACTCTAAGATTACTCTCTCAAGATACTGACTTAGGCATCGGAGCTATCCCTAGTGCGGCATCCCACTCCAGTGATCTAATCTACCCGTTTCAAGTTATGGCCGCAGGCGTTATAATTGTTCGAGGAGAACTGGAGATTGTTTCTGAGCTCCATCACTTCTGGCGTTGTCTGTGGGAAGATATTCTAAAGCAGCTTTCTTCCATATTGATAAAACCAACAAAAACAAACAAGGATTGTGATGACTCGATGGCAACCAAGGCGCATTCAGCCACCATGCGTATTTGGCCACCCTGTAGAACACAATTGTGCACCGGAGAAGCAATGCCGGGAGACCCTGTCCCAATTGAGGATAATAATAATAATTCGAGGCTAGCCCATCAACAAGAACAATTGACACCGGCTGGTGGGTCTAGGTGAACCACCCACCTACTCGTGGAATTAGAGATCAAGAATACCTTAATCGGAATGACAATGGCAATAACCCCAGACCACAGAGATCAGGGGGAAGTCAAGTGTTCATCCCAGCCGACCTCTTAAAGTGCATGGTGGCTTCCCTAGAAGGAATCTCAGGTAGAAGAGATTACATATCAATGGGGCGTACTCTTGTTCCATCTCAGAGGGAAACACAACTACCTCAATATCAAGGAGGTTGCAAAACAGCCTAACCAACCTCTACCTTCAGAAACAAGAAACGACCTTTGCCCAATGTGGGAGGTCGGGAGATAGGCTGAGCACAGGAAAGATCACGGGGCGAAAGAGTTCCACCTGTGGTTGATGTGAGAGAAACCCTAAGTAATGGAAGGGGTTATGAACAGAGAGACAGACTCAACCAAACTCCCATTTCACGAGGTCAACACGGAACAAGTCCTGATGAGTAGGGGAGCTCACTGAGAACTCCTCTTGGAGGAAGGATACCTCCTCGATGTAGCCTGATCGAAAGGACAGGTAGCAACGCTTGAAATGTAGCCTCGAATCCACTGAGGAGAGCTGCTTTCCAAACAAATTAGGAGAAGAATGGAAACCTGGCAATACAAAGCAGTGTGGACCTATCGAAACCTTCGTCGTTTGTCCACAGTATCAGAATGGCTTGAATGCAGCTAGGATTCAAAGCACCACAAGTTGAGGGGAGGTATGATGGCACAGGGGAACCTCTATAACATATAGACGAATACGTTTCCTACATGGAAATGTTTGAATACCCTGATCATGTCAAATACCGAGCTTTTTGATCCATGTTGACTAAGAAAGCATAGTCCTGGTTCAAGGGAATGTCATAAGCAAGTATCTCGATCTGGATAGATTTGAAGGAGCTATTCCTGAACAGCTATTAGAGTGGCAAAAGGTGTGAAAAAGACATCAACGATCCGTTGAACATCAAATAGAAGTTTGGTGAGAGCACAAGAAGCTATTATGGTCGTTTTAACGATGAGGCAATGGAAATTGAGAAAAATAACAATGCTATTTACATCATGGCCTTCAAGCAAGGATTGCAAGGTGAGTATGTAGTTCTAGGGCTAGTAGAAGAGGTAGTAAAGACCATCAAGGAGCTGCAAACACTCCTCGAGAAGTTAATAAAGATTGAAGAAACAGCAATCCAGAAGAAAATTCCTGGATTTGCATTGGCCACCGAGAAAGAGAATAAGGGGTGACCAAAAAGCAAATAGTTATCAAAGCGAGACAAGAAGGATCTTCATTCGAAAGGAGGACCTTCAAATAAGAAGAGGAAGACCATTCCAGTCCTTCTAAAGCCTCCAAGACCTCTCAAAACTCCTCTAAATAAGAGAGACAAGGCAAAATTATGCCACTACTACAAGGATCATGGCCATTTCACAGAGGACTGCTTCGACCTCAAGAGAGAAATTAAGACTCTGATCAAGGAGGGCCACTTACAAGAATTCTTGGCTAGGAAATATAGGCCTAGTGAATAACCTCATGCAGCCACAAGCCACCAGAGACCTCTGGTCATAAGATAAATGCCATAGAAAGAAGGTCAAAGTGAGCTCGGGGAGAAGATTTAGAACTCCTAACGGTGTCATTCTAGATGTGTGACTTCTTGGTACGCTAGATACTGGTTGACACTGGAACTGTAGTGAATGTCTTGTACAAAATGGCATTCGACCAGATGGGGATAGATAAAAGCTCGTTGGTAAAGTCATACATTGCCCTGACCAGCTTTAATGGCAGCAGGACCGATGTAGAAGGGATCTTACGGGTTCCAACTGCAGTCTATGTGGGTGGCAGAGGAGTCATAGAGATCATGGACTCCTTAGTGGTAGATGCACTAGGAACCTATAATACTATTCTTTTAAGGAGAGGGGTATTGGACCTAAAAACAGGAAATCTTCTTGTTGAACTACTGTATAGGAACCAGCTCAGAGAAACCTAGGTCATCCTAGAAGGAGATAGACAGTCAGCCACGGAATGTTACCTCGCTGAAGTGGATGCTGAGGCCTCGGCAATGCCCAAGCAGGTGGATTTCATCCACCTTCAAAAGGGGAGTGATGAATTTAGAATCCAAGTAGCTAATAAAGGAAAAAGGGATCAAGATTGGTGAACTGTTATGTTCCAAGATTAAAGGGAAGCTCGTCAACTCCCTTCAAGTATCTGAAAGTCTTCGCCTGGCTACCTACCTACTTCGAAGGAGTAGACAGAAGGATAGCAGAGCACAAGGTCGGGCTTAGACCAGGGGTTAAATCAGTAAAGCAAAAGAAAAGAACTTTTCCTCTAGAATGAAATGAAGTCATAGCTTGAGAAGTCCAGGCTCTTTTCCTGACACAAGAATTTTGAAAGAGGTTCTCTACCCAGAATGGCTCTCCAATCCTGTGGTTGAGCCTAAAAAGGAAGGAACGTGGAGAATGTGTGTCGATTTCACCACAGTCAATAAATGTTGTCAGAAATATTCATACCCACTCCCGAGCATTGATCACATGGTAGACTCATCAGTTGGCTACCAATGGGTATGTTTCTTGGATGCCTACAAGGGTATCATAAAATCCCAATGGAGCTAGAAGACATGGAGAAGACCTCGTTCATTATAGAGGTCGGGACCTACTGCCACACCAAAATACCCTTTAGCTTAAAGAATGCTGGGGCAGAATTCCAACAGGCCATGCACAAGGTCTTCAAGAACCAGCTCGGGAGGAACATTGAGGTCTACGTGGACGACATTGTAATAAAGTCCAAAACCTCAGAAGACTTCATCTAGGATGTAATGGAAACTTTCCAAATGCTGAAAGCTGCTCACATAAAGCTCAATCCTGAAAAATGTAGTTGGTTTTCATTACGAAAATTCCTAGGTTTCATAATATCAAATCAAGGCATTCATGCCAACCCTGATAACACAAAAGCACTACTGGACATATCCAAGAGCATCAAGGAAGTTTAGAGTTTAACAGAGAAAATGGAAACTTTGGGACTCTTGATCAGCAAGATGGTTGACAAAGGAGAAACGTTTTATGATGTCTTGAAGAAGCCCAACGATTTTTAGTGGACAGAGGATTATCAAACAGCTTTCGGGAGATTGAAGGAATTTTTGAGAAAATCCCCACAACCTGTCTCCCTGAGGTCTGGAGTGGAAAGTTTAATGTACTTAACTGCAATAGAGAAGGCAATCGACTCGGTGGTGCCAATAGAAAGGTCAGGTTTACAATTTCCAATATATTATGTAAGCTGTTTGCTCCACGGTCCTGAAATTAGATATTCAGATCCCAAAAAATTCTTGTGCCTGATTTTTTTTACCTAAAGGAAGCTTAAGCCCTATTTTGAAGTTTACCCGATAAGAGTATTAACCAATCTACTACAAAAGCAAGCTCTAGTGAAACCTGAGCTATCGGGTAGGTCAATGAAGTGGTTGCTCGAGCTCATGGGATATCAAATTGAATTTGAGCCAAGGAAAGATATTAAAGCTCAAGCTTTCTCAGACTTCGTAGAAGAATGCACAAGGTTTCCACTGGAGCCCACAAGCAGTTGTGAAATTAATATCTGGACCATGTATATAGATGGTTCCACAGAAAACGAAAATTCAGGTGCAAGAATTGTACTGATCATCCCTGATTGAGTGAGAATCCCATACTCTAAGAAATACAACTTCCCAACCATGAATAATGAATCTGAATATGAAGCTCTTTTAGTAGGTCTAAGGCTTATAAGAGCTCTAAAAGTGCAAAAATTGCATGCCAAAACTGATTCACATGTTATAGCTAGCTAGGTCGCTGGAGAATATGAAGCTAGGGAGGAGAACATGATTAAATATCTCAAACAAGTAAGAAATACAACATCGAAACTTGAGTATTTCCTTCTTGAGCAAATATCTAGAGAGCAAAATGCAGAAGCAGACACGCTATCTAAAGTCTATCGGGAGTTCGTGGGGACAAAAGCCAAGCTATTGGTTGGACAAGTATAATCTCCTAGCATAAACCAAGAGGAGAACTTAGGAATTGAGGATCAGTTAGACTAGAGATACCCAATCTTCAAATTCCTTAAAGATGGTGACCTTTCACAAGATGACAGAGAAGCTATTCAAATACGAAAGTGGGCACCCCATTATGTCCTGATAGGAAGTGATGAGGTGCATAGAAGAAGAGTGTGTCATTGAAGCGGTGCATAGTGGAATATGTGGATCCCACATAGGAGCAAAAACCATCAAGAAGAAAATACTAAGGACTGGTTATTACAGGCCATCAATGGTTTCGGAGATTGAAAAAATTGTACAAAAATGCACGAGTTGCCAATTGCTTAGAAGTAGGTCACATGCACTGCCAACAAAGTATATATCCATCAACACCTCAGAGCCATTTGACATATGGGGTATTGACATATTAGGACATTTCCCAAAAGGAGTCTAAGGTGTCCAATTCCCAATTCTTGCTGTGGAATACTTCACCAGATGGGTTGAAGCAGAACTAAATTTACAGTCCTTCATATGGAGAAATATTATATGCAGGTTCGGGGTCCCCCGAGCTATCATCTCAGACAATGAAAGGTAGTTTATAGGCGACCCATTCAAGACTTTCTGTGAAAAGTTGAATATAAAATAGAAGTTGTCCTTCGAGGCTCATCCTCATGCATACGGACTGGCTGTGGTCACAAACAGAACAATTCAGGAAGGCCTCAAGAGAAGGCTTACCGAGCTCGAGAAGGAAGGTCAAAAACCTTCCTGGCCAGAAGAAACTCCAGGCATCCTATGGGTATATAGAACTACACCTAGGAAAGCTACTGGAGAAACACCATTCAATCTATGTTTTAGTGTAGAAGCTGTAATGCCAGTCGAGGTCGGAGTGAAGTCCTTGAGATTGATTGAATATGATTTGGTCTCAAATGAGGAGGAGAGAAGGGCAGACCTCGACCTCCTTGCAAAAGTTAGAAATAAAAAGGCAAGTTACAAACTTTTTCAACAAGAAGGTGAAAGAAAAGCATTCACAGCTGGAGAAATGGTCGCCTTCAAGAGGTCGGATGTTGGAAAGCAAGGACAACTGACAAAGCTACAAGAAAGTTGGGAAGGACCTTACATAATCCAAGAAGTTCGCAAAGGAGGAAGCTATAAGCTTGCTAATCTCGAAGGAAGGCATCTCCAACGACCTTGTAATGCTTGCCATCTAAAGAAACTTTTTGCCTAAGGTTTTCTAAGACTTTCCAGACCTTGCAAACTCGTTATACAGCTTGGGAAATTGTCTAAAAGGAGCTCACTGAGTAGCAAGGAAACCTCAGGGACCTCTTCAATTTGTTTGAGCAAAATGCATATCAAATTTCAGAGGCATAAATAAAAGATTTGAAGATTTTATTGAGATCTTATTTTCTTCTTATTTGCCTAAGCTTCTAAGCCAATCAAGATTTTTATGCAAGTCTTAAGTGTTGAAGTAGAAACAAAGACACTTTGGGAAATTGTGTGTTTCTCAAAATAAAGAAAGAGGTCACAAACAGACCTCTCAAAGTAATCAGTACAAATAAACGAAAGATAAGCTCAAAAACATGAGCATTGTATATTATAGGGTATGAAATGAGAGGAAGAACGACTGTGAAAGGTTCTATTCTGTTACAACTTAGTGTTCTTCATCATCTTCTCTTGGAGCCTCCAATGAGCTGGACAAAGCCTTCTTGTCCACAACTATCTCTTGACCAGCGGCATCAGAGGTTCCTGCGGGATAATCAGCAATATTCTCAAATGGAGGTCTACTCAAAGATAGACAAGTAACTCGGGAAAGATCGAGTACCACATCAAAATCAACAAGCTGGGGATGAAAAGGATAATGCGTAATTAAATCTCCATAGCCATGGATACTTCTACCTTGAGGAGGAGCATATGCTCTAGGGGGAACATCATGGATCACCCCTCGGAGGTCAGAGCTTTGACAAGCTAATCCAGAGAACCTTTATGTTCTTCAGTAGGGCCCTCATCAGCTTGACCGACCTTGGCCAAGACTTCAGCAGCCATGACCTTCTCCTGGGAGGTTGGATCCAAAGTCCCTTGCTCCCATGGGAGAGGAATGACCGACTCCGGATGGTATAATAGGGCATCAAGGGTAGCGTCAGTTTTGATTTCCCCAATAAGCTCCTGGAGCTTATCAATGACATCCACATACAACCCCATCATCTGAGGTCGCAACAAGGACTCCATATAATCTTGGACGGGGGGAATCCCTTCATGGTTGGTCAGAGAAAGGCTACCGTTCTCATCACAAAGGGCATAGTACTCCGCCATCTAAGCCTCCAGGTAGGTAATGCGATCCCTCTACTGATTGGGGGGAATCCCTTCATGGTTGGTCAGAGAAAGGCTACCGTTCTCATCACAAAGGGCATAGTAGTCCGCCATCTAAGCCCCCAGGTAGGTAATGCGATCCCTCTACTGATTGCCCACTAAAATTAGCTCCTCGCCTCTTTTCATAGCAATATCTAGGGTGGAGGACAAGTGAAAATTTTGAGCTGCAGCAACCCTGGAAGAGAGATTGGGTAGTGACATAATTGGCCTGGGCTTAACCAAGCTCCTAGACTTCCTTTTGAAGATAGGCTTTCTTTTCTTGGAGCATGGTGATCAGGGTGGTGAACTCATAATCCTTCTTTGCTCTCTCCATTTGTTTGCTCAGTGGCTCACCCAAGAAGACATGGTTCTTGAGAAAAGAAAAGAGGAAGAAAAGTTAGCTCTCAAGAAGAATTCCTGTAGAAATGACTACAACAATGTAGAAACCATCAAAACTTACTACAGTATGGAGAGAGGCAGTGTCTTGGTCCAGCTCGTCATCAATGAGCTACCGACAGATATCCCGGTCAACGGGAGGTGCACACTCTATCAGAAAGATTGGGGGTGTGGCCATTGGAACAATGAGTCTGAAGACTCCATGGCGAGGTTAGGGAACCACCTCATGGTGCCCTCATCGAAGTGGGAGGCTAAGGACAAATTCCCCAGCCTCTTCAATGTTTCAATGACCTCCTCGGTCGTGCAGCCATTAAACTCCAACCCCTGCTTGGAGGTCGCAGGGGCCTTCCCCTTCTTCTAAGAGGTCCAAGGAAGCCCTTTCTTCGGCTCAGTAGACTTTGACGAAGTTGAAGAAGAAGAAATCATGATCTTCACTGCCTTTCAGAAGCCCCCAAGCAGCAACCTCTGCACTCCTCTTCATGGTGGTCCAAGTCTGACTCGCCATGGTTACCTTCTTGCTCCGGGTCTGGGGGATGGGGATCTTAACGGAAGACCCCCCAAAGGCAGGAGTAGTGGCAGGAATAGCAGAGCTCGAAAGCCTAGCGACAATCCCTGCTGGAATTGTTGAGAATGTGTGAAAGACTTCAGTAGCCATTTGGTCCTCATCACTGCCAAAACAAGGAAAGAAAGACATGTTAGCATGCAAAAAAAGTTAAAGAAGACTTGTTGAAAGCTAAAAAACAAAGAAGTTTCCTACCAGCAGGTTGAATTCCCACAGTTCTTCTAAGTGTGGGGAGGTCGTGATCGGCTGGCCTTCCCAATCCAGCAGAACGGAGGAAGGCTATGGGCCAGACCGGGTGGGTCGACCCGACCTTCTCGACATTAGAATGGGCCAGGTCGACCAGGAAAATTCTATCTCTCTCTTGCTCACCAGACAAAGTGGGGGGGGGGGGGGAAGCCTTTTGAAGAAGGTCTTATTCAAATTCCAGTCTTGGTAAGGCTCGGACTAGACCAGATTGTTTGGAAGCTTGGCAAAGAAAAAAGAATCCTTCTAATTCCCATCAAAGAATGGGAAAGGACCTATTAGTTTGTACCTATTATTGAATTGAAGGTACCTTCCACTGGTCTTATTGGGGGCCGTGGAGACAACGACCTTGAAAAAACACCTAAAGAGGTCCAGAGAAACTGGAACTCTATAAAGATGGCATTTCGCTATGAACCCGATGACAGTTCGCACAACATTAGGATCGAGTTGTGCTACTGGAAAATTGGAAAAATAGACTATGTGAAAAAAAAGAGGATGCAAGTAAGGAAGAAGAATACCTCTTTTGTGGTTAGTTAAGTGAAGGACTATATGTCCAACACAATGGCTATTGGGGTGCTTGGACTCCCGAGTGGCGACTATGTCCTCCCTATTCAGGCCCCGCTCCCACTGATTTGCAACATCTTAGAGGGACCTAAGGAGGAAGACAGAGAAAAGACCTTTAATTCTGAAGGGTGGTAAACTTTACACATGACTTGGGGAACCCTAGCAGTGATTGGAGGCAAATAATGCACCTCGTTTTCTGGAACATTGGATAGAGACCTAGAAATCTCTCACGTACGACGAGAAGGGGTGCTAGAGGAAGATGACCGGGTCAAGGAAAATGACTAGGTAAGAGACTCAGAAGACTTTTTTCCGAGAAGAAAGGGAAGATGAGATTTTTCAAAAAAGCAATAAAGAAAAAAGAAAACTCACTTGTTGTTTCTTAAGAGATTAAGAGAAGAAGTGTTCCGACTCCTAAAAGGTTCACTAGATAGAGAAGAGAAAGAATTTCTGAAGGGAAGCAGCCAATATTGCAGAAGGGTGATTCTGTTGGCAAGAGAAGAGTTTTGGTAAAAGGATCTGGTATGCTGGAAACTGGCAACTGCTAAAACTGATGAGACACGTCATCTCCAAAACAAAAGTTCAGAAAACGGTGCGACCCTTCAGAAGTTGTGACTTAAAGATGGTAATTTAGGCACACGACCTTTGAAATCACTGGGCCTAAAGGGGATAATGATGGGAGAAATGAGTACGACTCAGATGAACTGACCCAAATGAACTCAAGCCCCAACCTGAATACCTAAACGTCCAACTCACAAGTCATGAGGAAAGGTGGGCAGCTACCTTTTCCCACCGACCTCCCAGGTCACCGGCCTTAAAATGAGCTTAGGAGAGATCCAATCGAACCAGAACCTTCTACCCGGTGAGCTCCAATCTATCTCATACATCTTTCATGCCACGACTAAATGTCTGCAACTCCTATCATACTCTATGAATCTATAATCACTCATCACGACCATCAAAAAGGGATAGTCCAGGCCTTCGACATCCATAGATAAGTCGCAACGTTGGTTTAATGGTCGTTAGCGAGCTTGTAGCTCTCGACCAGAGGTGTGCATGGCAAGGTATCCCAATTTAGGGAAATTCTACGATTATAAAAACAATTGGTGGGATACGATATGATCTTGCAATTATCCTAATTGTCTAGTTTCACATAATTGAAGAGGTTTGATCAACGAGGTAACCTATTATTCAATATATATTATCGAAACACACACTATTCACAGACAGATTAAGCTAATTTACTGTATGATTAACCTTTTAGAATATTGACTTAAAGATCGGAGCTACCCCCAGGGCGATAACTCGCTCCGATGATCTAATCTACCATTTCAGGTTGCTGTCATAGGTGTTATCACGGTTCGAGGTGAACCGAAGATCGTTTCTGACCTCCATCAATATGGATATGGATAACCTACTAGAATTAAATGGATGTAGATGGATATCCATTTATGTGTGAATGAATTTAATGGATAATCTGCAATATTCAATAATTCTCACTTAAGGAAGTTAATAATGAGTCAAATTAATTATTCAAACCAGGTAAATTACCCATGCCTTTGCATGGAATTTTGATAACAAAAAAGCCATATTTAGTACTATTTATTAATATATTATAAATAATTTGTCTAATCATAAAATTTTACGAGAGTTAATTTTTTTAAAATTATTATTCAATAATTATAAATATTCATTAAATTAACTTGAGACTTTTAAAATCTTTAAAAGAAGTGTGATACTCAAATATATTAAATTAAATTGCAAATAGGGGGATTTCAACCTGGAAAATCTTAATTCACACTACTACAAACAACAAAGAAATTTAAATAAATTAAAATCACTTGCCACTATAATAAATTACTATTAAAATTGAGATTTATTTATTTACGTTTTACTTCAATAGCTCATAGTCATCCTTGCCCTCGTTATTTATTTATATATAATGCCTTGACATCCCTTTTCGACCATGAAACCTCCTCCTCCTGTCCCTGCTTCTCTGGCTCCACTTCCAGCTATGTGACGTAGAGTTGGTTGCTGATCAAGGAGTTTCAGATGCGGGGTAAGTTTTGGTTCCACAATCAGCTCCATGGCCTTCAGAACGTTTGAAGAAGAGGACGGGAGCTATTTGAAACATCGAATTGTTGTCGGGCACGATTCCCGAGGCGATTGAAACGAGCTCGGATCGGGCTGAAATCGGAATGGGTGATTCGGAGCGGCCCAACGAACCAAAGTCATTGCTATGCCATGATGCAAGGCATTTTTTGGCCATCCGGAGACGTTTCGATGAAGTTTTGGGTAGTTTTCTGTTTTTAGTTGCATTGTCATAATTTTACAATTTTCAATGAAAGTTTCGTAATTTACTGTTTTCTAGGGTTTGTAATTTCTTTACTTTTCGTTTCCGAATAGGGTTAGGTTTTGTTTTGGATTTAAATTTCATATTTTGGCTGATTGTTTTTCAGAGAGTTTTTGATGAATTAAAGTTGCCTCTTTTCGGCCTTGCGATTTTCGACTACTTCAAAAATTTGTTTTCGCTTAATTTTAATTTTTGTCTTTTAACTACTTGCTTTGAAGTTTGATTAGAAGGAAAATTGGATTAGATTTTATTTTCGTTTCTTGTTTTGCAAGTTTCTGAACAAGAACGAATCTTCAGATTCACTATGGTTGGTCTTGCTCTGATTGGTCTATTTAAATTGAGATAAGAAAATATTTACATATCTAACGTATTCAATATTTTTGTATGGAAAAATTTTTTTTTAAAAAAATTGAAAACAAAAACGAAAAAGAAAAAAAAACCAAGAGGAGATTAATATATATTTCTATATACATACCTTTTATGATGGGAAGATGATATTCTCATGATATAAAAAGATTTTACGTATTATGTACATATTTGAGAGATGAAATTTTGATTGTAAGTATTTCTATATAGAGGAAAAAATTTCAAGCGAAGATAAAAATGACCCTAAAAAAAAAAAAAAAAAATTCCACAAATCATTTTCATACCTTTCAAGAACAATGCGGGAGATGGAGTTCTAATTATATAGAGTATTTTTGAATGCTAATGCGAGAGAAAAGAAAAGAAAAAAAAGAAAAGAATGAATGATCAATATTTATAGAAGAAAAAAAAGAAAAAATAGATGCTGAAGAGTCCAATTAATCTTTAAAAAGTGTCTTGGTACATGCAAGAGAAGATAAACGAGCACTTAGATATATATGACTGGAAAGAAAAAAGGATATTTTTGTTGATTAATTAGATTTTTAAATTAAAGAAATGTATAAAATATATTTTTAAATTTGAAAAAACTCATGCAACATCTTGAGGAATTAGAAACTAATCAAAATTCGATGTTTTCTTAACTTTGAGAGTCTACTTTAAATATATATAATAGATTTATTAAATAATTTTAATATTAATTCTTTTGTAAAAGAAGTTTTTATTTTTGCAATTCCTTTTGATCTTATCATTGCCTCTCTTCCTCCACCTCCCTCCACCCGAGTCTCATTTTTTCTTTTTTAGTTTATTTTTCTCTCAAAAATAATTCAAAAATTCATTTTGTTTAACTGTGTGTATAATATTTTATAGAAAATAAAATACGATACAAATGCAAACAAATTTGTTAAATTCTTTTGTCAAATCTTTGGAGATTAAAATGAATATCATTTATTTGTTATTATTATTATTGATGGGTAAAATAGGGACAACCATGGACAGGACCCGAATGAAAGTCAACCCCAAATGGGCCTAAGGTCTCATGCCTTCAATATCAGAAAGCCAGACTCACCGAGTCAATAGGAAAAGGTGGGCAACGACGTGCTACCTCCCGGGTCATCGACCTAGAGGTTACTGACCTCTTGAATGAGCTCGATAGAGGTATAGATAGAGTTCAACCTACGACCTGGTAACTCCCAACTCGTCTCATAAATCTTCCATGCCACGACCAACAGTGCGCAACTCCTAATCACTCCCTACGACCCAAGGATTACTCCTAATGACTTGAGAGACAGGCTCAATCGACTAGCCATCTCACAGAGCCATCGGTAGAATACGGACTCTGAAGAGCAAGGGAGCTCGCTACGAACTCCTCTTGGAACAAGGATGCCACCTCGTCATAAGCTGATTGAAATGACAGGCGAAAATGCTCGAAGGGTAGCCCCTAATCCACCTTGGAGAGCAACTCCCAGTAGCAATAAAGAACTGCAGAGTACTGTGGACCTTACCAAGCCTTCGCCGTTTGCCCACAGCATCCGAATAGCAAGAATGCCATCAGGCTTCAAAGCTGGAGAAAAAGTACGACGGTACTGTGGAACCTTAGCAGCACATTGATGAATATGTCTTTTATATGGAGATGTACGAACACCCCAACCGTGTTAAGTGTAGAGCATTTCGATCAACATTGACCAAAAAGGCCCAGTCCTGGTTCAAGGGCATTCCTGAGGTAAGATTCTCAAGCTGGACATAGCTGAAGCAGCATGAGGTGCGGAAAGGATATTAACGACCTATTCCTCATAAAACAAAAGGTTGGGGAAAGCACCCGCAGCTACTGCAGTTGTTTCAATGACGAAGCAGTGGAGATTGAATAGAAAAATGATGCCATATACAACACCGCTTTCAAGAAAGGGTTGCATAAATTGTACGTGGAACTCAGACTTGCTGAAGAACTAGTAAAGACAATCAAAGAGGTGCCGACGCTCTTGGAAAAACTGATCAAGGCTGAGGAAACAGCGATCTAGAAGAAGATCCCTGGCTTCACCTTAGCCACTGAAAAGGATAACAGAAGACATCCGATGAGCCCTCAAAAATCAAAACGGGATAGGAAAGACCCTCACCCCAAAGGAGGGACCTTAGGAAAGAGGAGAAAAACCATTCCCGACCTCGTGACCACTTTACTCGAGGAGTGACGAGCAGAAATCATGGTGGTTATGGAGAAAAGAGGCCTCCTGAAGCGACGCAGGCCTCTCAAGAGTCCTGTGGCCAAAAGAGCTGCCACAAAATTTTGCGATTACCATAAGGATCATGGCCATCTCACGGAGGATTGCTTAGACCTCAAACATGAGATTGAAAGGCTGAAAAAGGAGGGCCACATGCAAGAGTTTTTGGCCAAGAACGCAGGCCCTGCATATCCGCCACCAGCAGTACTGCACAATCCGAGACTTCTAGTTGGCGAGGTAAATGCCATTGAAAGGAGGTCTAAGCGAGTGAGAAAAACTCCTAGTGAGAAACATTCTGGTGGACACTGGCAGTGCTGTCAATGTCTTGTACCGCAAACTATTCGACAAGATGGGAATTGACAGAAGCTTACTAATGAAGTCAGACACAACATTGACCAGCTTCAACGGCAGCACAACTTATGCTGATGGAGTCCTACGGGTCCCAACCATGGTTCGCGTAGACAATCTTGAAATCATCGAGATGATGGATTGGATGGTTGTGGACGCCCTCGAAACTTACAACCTTGGCCAAAGGGGGGTCATAGTCTGATAGACCTGAGAGCAGAAATCTCCCTACTCAATTACAATATGAGAATCCAGGTCAGAGACACCTGGGTTGTCGTAGAAGGAGATAGACAAGCTGTTGCCCAGTGTTACCTAGCAGATGGTAACGAAGAAAGCTCGCCAAAGGTCATGTGCAAGGAATGCATCGACCTACCAAAGGAGGATGATCACCTAAAAATCCAGGGGGCAAAAAGCGGAGAGAAAGTCTTCCTCAACCCCAAATTCCCTGAAAAAGGGATTAAGATTGGAGAGCTCTTACCTATGGGGATCAAAGGGAAACTGGTAGATTCCCTTAAAGGTCTTTGCCTGGCAAACCAATGACCTCAAGGGAGTCGACCGAGCGATTGATGAACATGAAGTCGAGCTCAAGCCAAGAGTCAAACCGGTGAAACAAAAGAAGAGGACCTTCGCCTCCGAGTGCAATAAGGTCATAGCTCGGAAGTCCAAGCTCTTCTCGACGTTGGGATTCTGAAGAAAGTAATTCCGAAGAAAGTAGTATACCCTGAATGGCTTGCCAACTCGGTTGTGGTCCTGAAGAAGGAAGGGAAGTGGAGGATGTGTGTGGACATCACCACACTCAACAGGCATGGCCAGAAGCACTCCTACCCCCTTCCAAGCATAGATCAGATGGTAGACTCAATGGCCGGATACCAGTGGCTATGCTTTCTAGATGCTTACAAAGGGTATCATCAAATCTTGATGGCCATTAAGGACATGGATAAGACCTCTTTCATCACAGAGGTCGGGACCTATTGTTACACCAAGATGCCTTTCAGCCTGAAAAACCCAGGAGCCGAATTCCAGCGAACAATGCACAAGGTTTTCAAGAAACAGCTCGGATGGAACATCAAGATCTATGTGGATGATATAGTGATAAACTCCAAGACCTCAGAGGATTTCATCGAGGACATCAGGGAAACTTTTCAGACCTTGAAAACTGCTCACATGAAGCTTAATCTGGAGAAATATACCTTTGGAGTTTCAGTAGATAAATTCCTTGGTTTTGTGATGTCGGAGAGAGGCATCGATGCCAACCCAGACAAAATCAAAGCTTTTCTAGACATGGACCCTCCCAGAAACCTCAACGAAGTACAGAGCCTAGTAGGAAATAGCATTAGGGCTCTTCATTAGTAAAATGTGGGACAAAGGAGAGACATTCTATGATGCCACAAAGAAGCCGAAGGAATTCCAGTGGACCGAAGATTGCCAAACTGCATTTGTCAAATTGAAGGATTTTTAGGAAAACCTGCTCAGCTTGTCTCTCCGAGGCCAGGTGAGGAAATTTGCATATACCTAACTGTGATTGAGAAAGCAGTTAGCTTGGTCCTACCTACTATGTTAGTCGTTTGCTCCAAGGTCCAGAGACTAGATATTCGGACCTCGAGAATTTCTTATACCTCATCATTATCACTTCATGGAAACTAAAGAAGTAGTTTGAAGCTTACTAACGCAGTCGGAAACAAAACTGGCTCGGCTTGTTGAGATTCGGATATCTCAAGTTTCGGAGACTCAACGAAAACCTGAGGGTTCGTTCTTGTTCAGAAACTTGAAAAACAAGAAACGAAAAAAAACCTGATTCAAAATTCCTTCTAATCAAACTTCAATACAAGTATTTAGAAGCCGAAAATTAAATCAAGCCAAAAGTTGACAATTTTCAATTGAACAAGTCTGCTAAAAAACCATCAGGAAAACAATTCTTAAAGCCAAAAACAAACCCTAACCCTAATCGGATACAAAACTTGCTAAAATACCCCTAGAAAACAGTAAATTACAAAACTGTCACTTAAAAACTTAAAAGTTATGACAATACCACTAAAAATAGAAAAATGCCCCAAACTCCATCCAGACGACTCCGGATGGCCGAAAAATGCCTTGCCCAAAAATTTCGTTCGTCAGGCTGTTTCGGGTCACCTAGTCAAATTTGAGCCCGATCCAAGCTCATTTCAGTTTCCTTGAGAATCATGCCCGGCATCAATTCGGTGCTTTAAGCAGCTCACATCCTCTTCTTCAAACGTTCTGAACATCGTGGAGCTGATGAAGGAACTAAAACTTGCTAAACCGAAAGATGCCGCACATCCGAACCGCCTTGATATGCAACCAGCTCTGCGTCACTTACCCGGTAAGAGTCTTGACCAACTTACCACTGAAGCAATCTCTGGCAAATCCTGAACTATCAGGTAGAACGATGAAGTGGTCCCTCGAGCTCTCAGGTTATCAAATCAATTTTGAGCTAAGGACTAGAGTACTCCCAAACTTCGTAGAAGAATGTACTAGAGTTCCACTGGAGCTCGCTAGCACTTGTAAAGACAGTATCTGGTCCATGTACATAGATGGTTTCACGGAGAAAGAAAATTCAGGTAGAGGAATTGCGCTGATCAGCCTCGAGGGAGTGAGAATCCCTTACTGTGAAGTACAACTTCCCAACCTCGAACAACGAATCCGAGTATGAAGGTCTCTTAGCAGGTCTAAGACTGATAAGAGCTCTTAGAGTGTAGAAATTGCATGCGAAAACAGATTCACAGATCATAGCTAGCCAAGTTGCTAGGGAATATGGAGCGAGAGAAGATAACATGATCAAATATATCAGAAGAGTAAGGGATATAGTGTCAAAGCTTGACTATTTGATGGTCGAGCAAATTCCTAGAGAGCAAAATTCAGAAGCAAAAGCATTGTCCCAGGTATACCGAGTGGTAATTGGAACAAATGCTGAGCTGCTTGTGGAACTGTTGCACTCTCCCAGCATAGCTCAAGAGGAGAATCTGGTTATTGAAGATCAAGCAGACTGGTGGTATCCAATCTACAAATACCTCAAACATATCGACCTCCAGCAAGATCCAAAAGAAGCTCGTCAAGTGCGGAGATGGGCACCTCGCTACGTCCTTGCTATGTCAAATGCTTAAGTAAGGGAGAAGGATAGTATGTCATTAAAGAGGTACAAAGCAGAATACGCGGATCACATATAGGAGCTAAAACCACTGCCAAGAAAATCCTAAGGACAGGATGTTATTGGCCCTCAATGGTTTCAGACATTGAGGAGGTCATACAGAAGTGCGCGAGCTGTTAATTGCACGGAAACAAATCACACCTACCACCCACTAAGTACCAGTCGATCAACACATCAGTACCTTTTGATATATGGGGCATTGATATCCTAGGGCCCTTCCCGAAAGGGGTGGGGGTGTAAAGTTCCTCATAGTTGCCATGGAGTATTTCACCTGATGGGTGGAAGCAGAACCCATGGCAGTAATTTCATCACCAAAAGTCCAGTCCTTCGTATGGAGGAACATCGTTTGCAGATTTGGCATTCCACGAGCTATTATATCCAAGAATGGGGGACAATTTATTGGCAACCCATTCAAGACCTTCTGTGAAAACCTCAACATTGAACATAGGTTGCCCTCTGCAGCTCATCCCCAGGCCACGGGCTTGGCTGAGGTGACAAACAAGACCATCCTGGAAGGACTCAAGAAAAGACTTAGTGAGCTCGAGAAAGATGGTCGAAAGGCTGACAGGCCAGACGAAATCCCAAGTATACTATGGGCGTACAGAACCACACCAAGAAAAGCTACTGTAGAAATGCCATTTATTTTGTGCTTTGGAGCAGAGGCCGTAATGCCAAATGAGGTTGGAATGTCATCTTTAAGACTGACGGAATACAATTTAGTCTTAAATGAGGGGGAGACATGGGCAGACCTCGACCTCATCGAAGAAGTTAGGAACAAAGAAATGGAAACATATAGAACTTACAAAAGGCAGGTAACAAATTTTTTCAACAAAAGAGTGAAAGAAAGACATTTCACGGTTGGCGAAATTGTCCTCAAGAGATCAGATGTGGATAAGCAAGGACAACTGACCAAGCTGCAAGCAAGCTTGGAATTACCCTACATAATCCAAGAGGTGCACAAAGGAGGGAGCTACAAGCTCGCTGACCTTGAATGAAGGCAACTCCTAAGGCCCTGGAATGCTTGCCACTTGAAAAAGTTTTACGCCTATGGGCCATCTAAGACATTGCAAACCTCGCGAAGCCATCAGTTGAGTTCAGAAATACCAGTCAAGAGAACCTCACCCAACACTATGGTGTCCTCAGCAGTTCAGATTCAACAAAGCACGGTTTTAAAGCTAAGTTTTTCGTGGCTTAGTTTTTAAAGGCTTGTATGGATATTATGCTGTTTTTGGAATATATTATTTGCGATTATGCCAAAATAAATCTAAATACATTGGACAATTGAGGAATGAATTGCAAATATGAAGCAGTTGTATGAAAGAAAGGAACAAAAATAGAAGGCCAAAAATAGACGTCTGTAAAATATTCATTATGCTTGCGAAAAATAAATAATCAAAAATCCTAAAACTAGAAGAAACCCGGGACTACTTTTGGGAATGTCACACAAGGGGCACATCATCTTCATCCTCCTCTTCCTTGGTTGGGTTGCTGGAGGGGACAAGGCCACTTAGAGAAGAGGCAGGGTTGCTCAGAGGGACTACACCTGAAGTTCCTATTAGAAAAGCCAGCAACATGGTTAGATAAAGTGTGTTTGCGAGCAAGCAGGAAAACTGGGGTATGGTCCAGTACCTTCCCCGAAATAATCATACACAAGTTGAGGAAACATCTTGTCAAAAGCATTTGTGCCCAGGAATGAAGGAATACCTTCAAGAGAAAGCATAGCTCGGGGGGTGATGTCCAGGATCTCCTTGAACCCGGGGGTAGCCTCAATAGGAGATTTCCTTTTCCGCTTTGGACCTCATCAGCCTCATCGACCTGGGTCAGGATCTCAGCAGCAGCTACCTCTTCAGGGGAAACTTCTCTTTGGTTCTCCCACTGCCAGGGGAGAGGAGCGGCCAACTCCGGTTGATAAAAATTGGCATCAAAATTTGAGTTAGTCCTCATCCCTGGATGGAGCCAGGTGGCATACAGAGAGATTAGCTGGACCTCAGCAGAGACTGCACGTACTCATGGAAAGTAGGAACTTCCTCCAGCCTTTCCAACACCAAACTGCCTTCCTCATCCCAGAGCCCCTAGAGGTCGTCCAACCTAGCCTCAAGTGTTTTTATATACTCCTTTTGCTCGGGTGCCTTTTTCTCAACTATGTCCAGAACCTTGGAGATAGAGTCATTGGCAGCCTTAGCTTCAGCCATATCGCTTTGGCATGCGACAAGAAGTTACCTGGAACGCTCGACAGAAGCCTTGGATGACTCAGCAGAAGCAGTGAGCTCGGTGACTTTGGCATCTTGCAGCTCATAAAGCAAGGAGCTAAACTCTTGATCCTTCTTGACCCTCACCACCTCCCTTCTTATCCTATAGCCAAAAACAACATGACCATGCAAATGAAGAAGGAAAAGAGTCAAATAAGATACTCAGAATAGAACGAGGTCAGACATAGGAGGACAGAAAGGGTTGGAATAGCTCACCGCAGCAAGAAAGTATGTGCCAAACCTGTCGAGCTTCTCGTCTGTGAGTTGTTGGAAAATTCCCAGTCAACTAATGGAGTGCACTCCATCGAAAAAGTTTGAGGGTGGGGCAATTGCAGCAAAGAGTCCAATGCTTCCATGGCAAGATCTGGGGCCCGCCTTGCAACTGTCTAATTGGTGCAAGAGGCCAAGGCAGCACCTTCCAGCTTCTTAAAGGTCTAAGCGACCTCTTCCACAGCACACCCCAGAAATGCTGGTTCAAACTCGGGGGTCACAAAGGCTTTTCCCTTCCCAGAAGGGAGGAATCTTCTTCAGAGGCTAGGAAGAGGGAGAAGACGTGGAAGTTGAAATTTTAATGGGTTTATCGAAAGGCCCTATCCCAGCAGCACTGCAGCCCTTCCCCTACCCCGGGGGACTGGAATCCTGACAGTAGAGGCACGAGTAGAGGAGGTACCAGCAGGGCCCCAACCTCTACCTTCAGAGGCCTGAGAGGGTCCAGAAGCACGAAGCCACTCTGATGCCTTCATTACTGCAAGAAACAAGACGGAAAGCTATTAAAGCTAGAATGATAAGTGCCAAAGTTTAGTAAACTCTTGGAGGTTTCCTACCAGAAGAAGATTTCCCACCAAAAGAAGATATCCCAACTGTTTCTTTGTGGGAAGAGAGGTCACGCTCTGCTGGTTCTCCTAACCCAGCAGAGCAAAGAAAGACCTTAGGCCAAACTTGGGCAGGGCACCCAAACTTAGGCTTGCCAGAACTGACCAAATCCAAAAAAAACTCCCTATGCTCAGCCTGATCAATGGATAGGTCAGGAAGCACATTGAAAAATGAGCTGTTCAAGTTCCAATCTGGATAAGCCTCGAAACGAACTAAACGGTCAAGAAGTTGAGTGAAGAAAAAAGAGGAATTCCACTCTCCTGCAGAAGACTGGAAAGGGCCAACTAGCTTGTGGTGAGGAGAAAACTGAAGATACCCCTTAGCGCCTTTGGATGCTGAGGAGACACCCGTGGGAGGGCCAGTTGCGCACGGCGGCGGCGGTGATAGCGACGGCGTCGACAAGTGGGGCGGCATAGGGAGAGGCGGTCATGGGAATCCAAGGGCGGCGACGGCTAGAGTCAATTACATGCTGCGATGGGATTCCGGAACTAAACTTGAGATTCTGCAGTTTACCAGGAGTTTGGCACCGGAAGAATTTTTGGATTGGTTGAACACCGTGGATGAATTGTTCTCGTTGTGAGAAGTCCCTGAGGATAAGAAGGTAGGGCTGGTAAAGATCAGATTCAAAGATAGAGCTGTAGCATGGTGGCAATCTTTTCGGTATCAGCGGTATTTGGATGGAATACCAGTTGTGGACGATTGGGACGAACTGAAGAGAGAGATGCGACAGGAGTTTTTACCATTCAATTATCGTCAGACCTTGTTTCAAAATTTACAGAGTCTGAAGCAAGGGACGAAAGTGTAGAAGAATATAAGTTGGAATTTTACCGGTTGGTAGCACGAAATGAACTCCGTGAGACATAGGAGCTACTTGTAGCCCGTTATTTACATGGACTCTGACCGGCCATCCAGGATGCCCTGCAAGTGCATTCTTTCAGTAACGTTACAGATGTACAGACAAAGGCGAGAGTGGTGGAAGAGAGCTTGACGCGAGCTAGCAGCAGGGGAGTAGCATTCGGCAGAGGATACCCTCCTCTTCCATGCAATCCGACGACAAACAACCGAGCGTCATCTTCTTCATCAAAAGTTTTCAATCCACCTACCCAACAAGGACGAAGTTCAGGGCAGTTGAGCCAGGAAATGGGGTAGTCGAGCCAAAACGGGGCCGCAACAGACCCGCCCACCGGTTAACAAAGCAATATCATCTACCACCGGTACTAACAGAAGGTTCATTATGCTTATGAATGTCCCCGGCTGAGGTTGCAATTGCTGATCCAGGAAGGAATCGCAGAGGAGTATGTCGGAGAGTTCGAAGATGCTGAGATGGCAGAGGGGGAAGAGTACCTCGTGGCACCAGAAGATGTAAGAGGAGAGAGCTTGGTTCTACGTCGAATTTGTTTAGCTCCACGGGCTAATGAGGATTGGCAACGTCTGAATATTTTCACTACCCGTTGTACCATTGGAGGGAAAGTCTACCAAGTAATCATAGACACGGGAAGTTGTGAAAACGTAATTTCACAGGAAGCTGTTCAGAAACTATGTTTGAAGACGGAGCCACATACTGAGCCTTACAAACTCGGTTGGTTGAACAAAGAGACAGAAGTGAGGGTAGATCAGAGATGCAGGGTAGAATTCTCGATTGGGCCGCAGTATACTGGTGTTATTTATTGTGATGTGGTGCCGATGGATGCCGCACACCTACTGCTAGGGCGACCATGGCAATATGACAACAAGGTGGTATATGATGGATTTACGCACTACTCTACCATGAACAGAGGAGGCAAGAGGTGTTATTGCAACCAATGCGGGATCCTTTTGCAGAAGGAAAGAAGGCTATTATTTGTGTACCCCGCAAGGAGTTTGAGGTAGAGGTTAGTGAAGCCGAGGTTTGTTTTACATTGCTTTCAACCACGGTGGTAGGATTAGCAGAGCAGAAAGAAGAGGTGAAAATTCTGGAAATAGTGAAAGAAGTCTTGATGGAATTCGATGAACGCAGAAAGGATTTGATAGTATTTTTGTTGTGGTGGACCGATTCAGTAAGTTGGTCGTTTTTATAGCTTGCAAAACGACCATGGATGCTAGCAGAATAGCGGAGCTATACTTTATTGAGGTGGTTCAGTGATTTGGTCTACCTGGGACTATTTTTGAGGTGGTTCAGTGATAGGGATACCAAATTCATGAGTCATTTTTGGCGAGAACTTTGGAAGAGATTGGGGACGACTTTGAAATTCAGTA
>JAOXNR010050073.1:0-17989 GCA_028571225.1 Parsonsia alboflavescens | reverse complement strand
AATCCAACTCAAACACTGATTTGATCAATTTGTAAAACTCATAGCCAATTCATCAATATCCTAATGGATCTTCAAAAACATACTAGTTTTCAGTTTCAGAAATGAATGTCAAAACAAATATCTAAGAAAATAATAGCCAACATAAATATCTAATAGCACCGGAGTTAACTGAACCGAACGAATTTATCTGTAACATCATTTGGCGTCCACCGTGCTCATGCACAACTTGAACACTACATCTTCAAAAAGAACAACCAAACATGCAAACAAGATTGGGACTGGCTACATAAAAAAATATAATGGGACAAGAAAAAGATAAAAATCCCCGAATAAAAATTAATGAACACATCCCTCAAGCTGATGTCGCACAGCCCAGGGATGCGGCTCAGGATGTTATTAATCCCATTGATGCATTGATCGGTGATCACTGAAGACCATATACTTCAACGCGGTTCCCAAACCCTCAGAAATCCAAAATCGGGACGAACACTTACAACAATAGGTTGGCGGAAAACATGCCCAGAGGAGTCGAACAGCAAACTACAATGATTTCTAAGGTGGATAAGATGAAGCTAGCAATTGATCACTATGAGGCTTTCCAACTCTTCTTACAGCAGAACAATCATCTCCAAGCAAATGAGGTAGTTGGATCATCGAACCAAAATAGAGATCAAGACCTAGATAATGGAGAATTCCAATCCAGAAGATAGGAGCTCTATTGGCAAGAAGTCCCAAGAGTTCTAGATCCTCAGACCACTGCCCCACAGAGGAAACAACCGACCGCAACCTAATGGGTCCCTCTGGAGCTGCAAACAAAGTTACACAGATTGGAACAAAATGTAGATGGGGTGGAAGTAAGGGTGTCAAAAAGGGTTGGGGCCCATGGGCTAGGCCCTGGCCCTGTTATAAAAGGGCTGGGTTGGGCTGGGTATTTCAAGGCCCTTAAGAAACAGGGCTGGGCTGGGTTGGGCCCTTTGAATTTAGAGTTGGGCTGGGCCAGCCCTTAGGGCTTTTTTTTAAAAAAAAAAATTATTAATTTATTATTAATTCTATAATAAGTTTAATAACATTAACATTCCCCCAACTTCCCAATTCTTCCAGATTCTTCTGTGCTCTTCGTCTTCAGCTCTTCTCTTCTCATCTTCAATCTTCATTCTTCAATTCATTCATCTGAATCATCTCTTTGAATCTTTCTCTTTTCTTCAATGAGATGAGATAGATGTTTCCTAGAGAATCAAAGGGCAGATGGTTTGCGATAGATGTTGTCTTTCCTGGATAAATGATCTCAAATCGGCTTTTTATTTTAGCAGATCTGTGAAAATAATTTGATTTTTAAGTCATTTGTCCCTGGTATCTTATCTTCTGGTTGGAAGTGCAAGGCGACAGTCATCTGTAGCGAGCTTCGTATAAATATAAGAGATGCCTTTTGCTTTGTCTTTTAAGCCAGATCTAAAATGTATTGGTAAGGATCTCTCCCTTGCCTATTTGGAGGGCTGACAGTTGCAGAGGCTATGGAGGAGGGGCTATGGTGGTGGTGGTGGTAGGGGTGGTAGCTGTGGTGATGGTTATGGACGTGGCGGCGAAGGCTATGGAGGTGGGGGTTGCGGAGGTGGCGGTGGCAGTGGCGGAAGCGGATGCTTCAAATGCGGCAAGCAAGGCCATATTGCTAGAGACTGCTAATAGGGAGGTGATGGAGATGGAGGCAGATATGGAGGCTGTAGAGGAAACAGCTATTTCAGATGTGGTGAGGATGGCCATTTTGCTCCTAATTGCCCAAACAACAATTGTTAAGCTCTGTTGAACCTAGAGGGGTCAAAGTGTCTATTTGTTTTACTTCTCTGGTCTGCTTTGCTTTTTTACTATGCCTATTCTAGGTTCCTGTAATAATGCTGCAATACTATTTTTATCCTTTTTTTCTCTCTTTTAGGGTTGGTAATTTTCTCCAAGTATTGTTATTTGAATTTCTTTGCAGGTAAGTTTTTGATAAGTAATTGAAATAATGTAGTGTGTTAAGACTAGCATGATTTCAACTGTTGATTCATACATGCAGATCCTTCTTCCTTTTTGTTGAATGAATTGATCTGGTACTAAGTGGCATTTTCCCCAATGAAATCCTAGTATTTTGCCCATTAGATATCTTACCGGGTTGCTTCATACTATATCTTTTGTAAAGGGCTCTGCCTTTTCTTGTTTGGTTGGAGTTATTGCTACTATTTTTCTCTTTTTAATGAATGTTTAAATCAAAAACTTTGACTTGACTGGAGGATTTGAATTTCATTCTGCAATGAAGTATATCGGATTACCTATTGTTTGTCTGGTTGGTGGTGTTGTGAAGAAATCTTATCTTAATGAGGCCCATGGTCATTTAGTCACCAGCTAGTAGAAAAAATAGATTTTGTATTAAAAATTGTTAAACAGATTTTTTATTCGAACCTGCAATAGATTTGCTACATCTGTGAATTGGTATAGATTTGAATGAATTTGGTGGGGGCCCTTGGGCTTGTTAGGGCTGGGCTGGGACTCAATATTATAGGCCCTTCGAAACAGGGCTTAGGCCCAACCCGACCCTAATCTTCTAGGGCTGAACTGGGCTTGGGCTGGTCTGGGTTGGCCCTTTTTGACACCTCTAGGTGGAAGCTGAGATGCCGGAGTTTCGGCCTACCACAGTGTCAAAAATCTGAAACTCCAGCCCTTTGGTCCTAGAACTCAAACATGGAAAGATGCCAGTGGATTTTCAATTGCCCGCTATTGACAAGTACAATGGCACCACAAATCTGGTTCAACACTTGACCATATTCAACACAACCTTGGCATTCTATGATCTGGAGAAGGTCCTTTTGTACAAAGCCTTCTATACCACTCTCTCAGGAAAAGCTCTCGAATGGTACATGGCATTGCCACCCGCTTCTATCTCCACCTTCAATCAGTTGGGTGATGCATTCCTTAACCAATTCATCTGAAGTAGATAGCATTCAATGCTTTAAGCCCACCTCTTGAACATGAGGCAAAAGAAAGAGGAGACCCTTAGCGAATATTGGACTCGATTCAACCAAGAAGAGCTGAAAGTCAATTATTGCTTGGAACCAATTTTATCAAAGGATTATGCCTAATTAGCTGGTCAGTTATATCTTACCTTATTTATCTGGTTATTTATATATTTGCAATTATTTTGCTATTTGTTAAATAGGATTCTATTTAGGTGATGGTATATGTTTGTATCTGGTAGATTAGCTTTTCAAGGGCTAAAGTTTAGCTCTCTATATATAGTAGTTTAGCTATTTTATAGGAGAAAGATTAGCATGTATTATTCCTATATAATGAAGGATTCTCCTCCAAGAGGGAGACAACTTTTTCTACTCAACGCAATATAAGTTAACATGGTGTCAAAGCCTCAATTCTGAATACTCATGTCTCTTGTTCTCAAATCCAGCTCTGCTTTAATCTAGTCCTGTGTTCTTATTTACTCTTGATCAAAGTTCTTTTGGAATCATGTCTTCAGAAAAGTATGATGCCTTCTTGATTCCGTTTAATGGCAAAAACTACTTAGCCTGGGCATTCCACTTTCAGATATTTGTCAAAGGCAAGGATCTATGGGGCCATGTCGATGGCCGCAAATCTCCTCCTAAAAAAGACAAAGATAAGGATGAGCTTGCCAAGTGGGAGGTCGTGGATGCTCAAATCATGGCATGGATTCTTGGATCTGTGAAATCCAACATCATCTTGAATCTTCGACCTTTCAAGACTGTAGCTGAGTTGTGGAATTACCTAAAGAAACTCTATAGTCAACACAACACTGCTCGTCGGTTCTGACTTGAACATGAATTAGGCACTTTCCAATAGGGAAGTCTTTCTATTTCTGATTTTTATTCTAGCTTGATGAATCTTTGGGCTAAATATACTGATATAGTCTATACCGTTTTACCACCCAAAGGTCTTAGTTTTGTTCAATCAGTCCATAAAATCACTAAAAGGGAACAATTTCTTATGAAATTGAGGTCTAAATTTGAAGGCACCAAGGTCCAATCTTATGAACCGAGAACCAGTACCATCGTTGGATACATGCCTCAATGATTTGTTTCTCAAAGAGCAGTGACTTCTTACTCAAACCACTATGGAACAACATAAACTCACCTCTATTCCTATAGCATATGCAGCTCAAGGCAAGCCAAAAGGCAGGGACATAAGCGTTGTTCAATGCTATTATCGCAAAGAATATGGTCATTATGCTTCAAATTGCTCAAAAAATTTTGCAACTACTTAAAAAAAGGATGGTCATATCATCAAGGAATGCCCTACTCGACCGCCCAAGAAATCTAAAATAGCATATACTGCCTTAGTTGGCTCTTCTATTATTGGTGGTTCTATGGATTCAGTCAAAGTGCTTTAGCTCCTGTTCAATCTATGACAACTGAAATGATTCAACAAATGATAGTTTCGACATTCTCCGTTTTGGAACTCTCAGGTAAACACTTCTCTACATCACCTCCTTGGTACTTTGATTCTGAGGCTTCCAATCATATGACAAACAATGATAAATTACTCACCAATGTTAAGAAATATTCTGGAAACCTCAAGATTTATACTGCTGATGGAAATCCTTTACCTATCACAGCCACGTCTGATGTTTCTTCTTCTCTAACTAGTGTCTTTGTATCTCCTGGGCTTAGCGCTAATCTTGTTTTTGTTGGGTAATTGGTTGATAATGATTGTAAAGTAGAATTTTCTAAGTCTGGTTGTGTTGTGTTCAACATTCAGGGAAGATGATCGCACGAGGGAATTCAGTAGGACGCCTTTTTCCTCTTCAATTGCCTTTGTCTCCATGTCATTTTTTGGCTTTCATCACTTGTAATTCTGTTCATGTTGATTATCGAGCATGGCATAAGCCCCTAGGACATGCAAAATCTAATGTACTTCATCATTTGCCGAATTCTTGTTTACTTGGAAATAAAAAGACATCTTCTCTTTGTGTTGTTCAATTTGATTACAATGCTTGAAGGCTTAGAAAAAGTAAAATCTTTATCATTTCCAACTCACACACCAAATGTACTCTAGCCTTTTGATTTGATTCATAGTGATGTGTGGGGTATGCCACCGGTTGCTTCTCATGCTAATTATAAGTACTTTGTCACTTTTATTGATAACTACAGTCGCTTCACATGGATTTATTTTCTACACTCTAAAGATGAAATATTTTCTGTTTTCAAGCTTTTTCAAGCACATGTTTGGACCCAATTTTTTGCCAACATAAAAATTCTTCATTCTGACAATGGGAGCGAGTACATGTCTTTTTCTTTTAGGAATTTCTGCAGACCAATGCATAATCTCTCAAAGATCTTGTCCTTCAACCCCACAACAAAATGGGATTTCTGAAAGAAAGAACCATCATCTTCTTAATGTTGTTCGAACTCTTCTACTAAAGTCATTTGTGCCCTCTCAATTTTGGTGTGAAGCACTTTCTACTGTTGTCTACCTTATCAATAGATTACCTTCTCCTTTCACTCGGCTATTTGGTACTACTCCAGATTATTCTTATCTTCGTAAATTTGGTTATGTGTGTTATGTTCATCTTCCTTCTCGTGAACGCACAAAACTCACAGCTCGATTTGTTCAATGTGCTTTTCTAGGATACTCAGTACACCATAAAGGTTTTCTTTGCTATCATTCAAATCTGCATTGTATTCGAGTCTTTCGTAATGTTATTTTTATAAAATAAGTATTTTTTTCCACTTACCATGATCATCTTTCTCCTCCATTTTTTTTTTGCCATTGTTTACTAACTCTTCTACAGATCATATAACCTCTAAGCCACTTCTAATGTCTCACCGACTTGTGCCCAATACATCAAATCAATTTTCAACACCTCCCGAGCCCCCTCTGAATGCTGATCCTATTCCAGCAGCCTCACTTGCTCCTCTCAAACGCAGTAATTGGGTTACCACACTACCAGATAGGTATGGTTTCCCTCCTTTATCCTTGACAGCCACCTTGTCTTCTATTCCCTCATCTTACAAGCAGGCCATGGAACATGAGTGTTGGCGAAAAGCTATTGAAGCAAAACCTCTTGCACTAGAAGAAAATTAGAACTGGGAAATCGTTCCATGCCCCCTAGCTGTGAAACCTCTTGGAAGTAAGTTTGTGTTTTCTATCAAGCTTTGTTTCGATGGATCTGTCGAATGTTACAAGGCTCAATTAGTAGTTTTTGGGAACAAGCAAGAGTTTAGACTAGACTTTGATGAAACTTTTGCACCAGTTGCAAAGATGAGCACCGTACGGACAATACTGGCTCTTACTGCATCTCAATCATGGTCATTACATCAAATAGATGTCAAGAACGCTTTCTTACATGGTGATCTCAATTAGGAGGTTTACATGGAACTTTACTATGGTTTACCTATTTCCTCGTCTAATGTTGTTTGCAAACTTAAACGTTCTTCATATGGGTTGAAGCAGGCACCGCGGGTATGGTTTGAGAAGTTTCGATCCACACTCCTTGCTTGTTCATTCATTCAAAGTCAATATGACTCCTCCCTATTTCTACAAAACACATCTAAGGGCATAGTTGCTCTCCTTGTTTATATGGATGACATTGTTATCACTGATTCTGATTTGGAGGCCATCTTTGAAATATAAAAATTCCTGCATTCTATTTTTCACATGAAAGACCTTGGTTAGCTCACCAACTTCTTGGGGTTAGAGGTACATCATCAGCCTCAAGGTATTTTCCTAAATTGGTACAAATATATTCAAGATTTTGTTCAATTAGCTGGTCTCATGAAGGCTACTTCTATTGACACCCACATGAAAATTAATGTGAAATATCGCTGAGACGGAGGGGAGCTTCTTGAGGATTATACTTTATATCGGAAGTTGGTAGGTAGTCTTATCTATCTAACCATCACTCTTCTAGACATATCTCATGCTGTCCACATTGTTAGCAAGTTTATGCAAGCCCCATGACATCTCCACCTTTCTGCTGTCCGACGCATTATTAGATACATCCTTGGCACACCTAGTCGCGATTTATTTTTTCCTGCTGATTTGTCAACTCAATTGCAAGCCTACAATGATTCTGATTGGGCTGGCTGCTCGGACACCAGAAAATCTACTATGGGATGGTGTATGTTTCCAAGGGATGCTCTTATCTCTTTGAAGTGTAAGAAGCAATAGTTTGTTTCCAAATCTTCAACTGAAGCAGAATATCGTGCCATGTCTGCTACATGTTCTGAGATCATTTGGCTATTGGGTCTTCTCACAGAGCTTGGTTTCTCATAAGTTCAACCCACTCCATTACATGCTAACAACACTAGTGCCATCCAAATTGCCGCCAACCTTGTCAATCACAAACGCACGAAGTACATAGAGGTTGATTGTCACTTTATTCGAGATGCCTATGATCACCAAGTCATTACTCTCCCACATATCTTTACCGATTTACAGATCACAGATATCTTCATCAAATCCATGACATGTTAGCTTCACAATTTTCTTATTTAAAAATTGATGCTTATTGATTCCCCAGCATCAATTTGAGCGGGGATGTCAAAGGATTATGCCTAATTAGCTGGTCATTTATAACTTTGTAATTATTTGCTATTTCTTAAATAGGATTCTAGTTGTAGGTAATTGTATATATTTGTATATGGTAGATATTCTTTTTCAAGGGCTATTTTATAGGAAAAAGATTAGCATGTATTATTCCTATATAATAAAGGATTCTCCTCTAAGAGGGAGACAACATTTTCTGCTCAAAGAAAAGTTAACAAATTTATGTGGAGGCATTCTACCAAGGGCTGAATCGGGAAGACACTCCGAAAGGCTCACAGACAACCCACCAAAAAAAAGTAAAAGATCTTCTGGAGAGAGTCGGAACTTGGATCCAGGTGGAAGATTCGAAGAGACACAAAAGGACAATTTGGCAAGCTGAGATGGGAGAACAGTCTAAACCAAATTTAGACAGTCGAAGAAACAAGAAGCAAAGATTCGACCAACATTAGGGCTAAGGTAGCCAAAACTTTGGAAATGAGACAAAACATACAACCAAACAATAAGCAATTCTGACTATAGCTAATGCCAAGCTGATGCAAGATGCAAACAAAGCATTGGGAAAACAGTTTTAGGGCAACCCTCCTTGCCACAACCAGTTCAAAGGAAGCAACATACAATGTAGGGGAAGGGGAAGGACAACCCAAATTTCACCAAGTTGAACACCCCTATAGCAACCATTTTGCAGAAGATAGGAAGTTCAGGCATTTTGACACCCCTGAAGCATATGAATACCCCTGTGGAGAAACGGGCTCAAGATCGCTATTGCAATTTTCACTGAGATGTGGGACATTACATAGGGACTGCTACCAATTGAAGAGGGAAATTGAGAGTGCTATGCAATGTGGTTTGCTCACTCAATTTTTCAGTATGGTACATGTTGTCGAACCCAACACACGGCAGCAAAAAGCAGCAACAAGGGTCATTAAGATGATATTCGTTGTCAATTTGGATTGTCCGAAACCTCTAGGGAAAAAATTGAAAATCGCTTCGACTGCGGTGGTGAATGATGACATTCTACTAGCGGTGTCAATGATGATCGCCGATTGCTTGGTTAAGAAAATAATCATCGATATAGGAAGTTCGACAAACGTCCTGTATTATGAAGCATTCCAAAAGATGGACCTCAAAGACGAGCTGATCGAATCAAATCGCATTCCTTTGGTAAGATTTTTTGGAGACACCACATATGCGTTGGGGACCGCATCTCTTGAAGTCCAACGGGGACCAAAATCGAAGTCGATCAAGCATATCAGTGAGTTTGTTATTGTTGATTTACCATCAGCATATAACTGCATATGGGGAAGATTGGGGCTAAACATGATAAAAGCACAAGTCAATCCTTATTAGAATATGGTCATCAATACTCATCATCCCATAGGAAGGAACACAATTCGTGCTGAAGGGATACATCAAAGCAACCAACACTTGTTATATGATGGTGATTTCCAAAGCAAAGTTGAAACAAAAGAATATGGAGTAGAAGATCCCGGACTTGGAAGAGAATCTGATTGAACCCACGGTGGAGCTAGAAGAGTATTAGATACATGCAGCTTACCCAGACCGAAAAGTGATTATTAGGAAAGCATTACCCATTCGGATGAAGCATGAACTGCTCAACCTTCTGATGAAGTACCAAATGGTCTTTGCGTAGTCTACCAAAGACATGGGGATGATTCCAAGAGATTCGTGGAGCATTTGCTTGGAATCCTCGAAAGTTGCAATTCGGTACGGCAAGGGAAGAGATTTTACAATCCGAAGAAGAAAGAAGCCATAAAAGCAGAGGATGCGAATCTGCTTTCGGCTGAAATTGTAAGGAGAGTACAATTTTTGAAATGGCTATCCAACCCAGTAGTAGTCCCGGAGCCGGATCATTCATGCAGAATCTACATTGACTTCACTTCAGTCAACAAGGTGATTCTGAAGAAACCATTTTTGATTCCCCGAATTGACCAACTGGTGGATGCAACTGCAGGATTCTCATACCTTTATTTCTTGGACTCATACAAGGGTTATCATCAAATCCAAATGGCAAAAGAAGTTGAGGAGAAAACTTCGTTCGTAACACCAGAAGGATTATTCTGTAACAGGAGAATGCCATTTAGGTTAGAGAACGCTAGAGAGGATTTTCAAGTCATGATCAACCGGATGTTGACTTAATAGTTGGGCTGCAACATGGAATCTTACATAGACAATCTGCCTGGAATAATCTGCAACCCAGCAACAATTCTTTGCGGATCTGGATTAAAGTTTCAAGAGAATGGCTCAGTATGGGTTGAAATTGAACCCCTAAAAGTGCTCGTTCGGGGTAGAAACAGGGAAATTTTTGGGATACATGGTTTCTCAAAGAAGAATTGAAGCAAATCCTGCAAAAATCAATGTGCTGATGAACATGAAACCACCTACATCCATCAAGGAGGTCTAAAGGTTGACTGGAAGGGTTGCGACCTTGAACCTAGTTTTGTCAAAGGCAAGAGAGAAGTCACTCCTATTCTATCAGGTAATCCGCAACTCGAAAAATTTCAAATGGACTCCAGAATGCGATGTGACATTCACAAAGCTTAAACTGTCTTTGGGCTAACCCAATTCTAGCCGAAACATTATATACTTATTTATCTATATCTTCTTGTGCTTTTAGTTTGGTTTTGTGTGCCTTAGTTCAAGGATAAATCTTGGATATCAGATCAACCATGTCCTCCAAGGACCCAAAACCAGATATTCCACTTTGGAAAAACATGCATTAGCTTTTTTAGTTATGGCGAGAAAAATTAAAACCTTATCTCCAAGCTCATTCCATACAAGTACTAACAAATGCTCCTATCAAGCAAATATTTCACAAGCCCGATACGGCTAGAAGGCTTATGAAATGGGCAATAGAGCTTTCAAAATATGACATACAATATTTGTCCCGGAAAGCCATAAAAGGTCAGGTCATGTTAGACTTTGTTCTTGAATACACAGTGTCAAGATCTAATCAAAATCTGAAACTAAACTTTGAAACTTCTCCTCAGGAGTGTTGAATGTTGCACACATATGGATTGACCGAAAGAGCAAGGGTTTGCTTATGCTATGAAATACAACTTTCCAATAAGCAATAATGAATCTGAATATAAGGCCTTTCTAGCAGGATTACAAGTTGCAAAAAGCCTCCACATCCAGAATCTCATTGCCAAAATTGATTCATAGCTCCTAGATGGACATCTCAATGGTGAGCATGAAACGAGAGGAGACAACATGCAACAATACTTGGCCGAAACACAAAAGGTCTTTCAGAAGTTCCAGTATATCAAAGTAGAACATGTATCGATCAAAGTCAATGCAGAAGCTAACTTCCTTTCTAAGGTCAAGCAAGGAACACACATGCAAGGAACATGGATTGAACCCTTGAAAAGGAAGAGCATTGAAATTTCACAGATCATGAATACTAAGGTCAAACCAGCCCAGATGGTGTCGATACATCAGTACATAACCGATGGAACTCTAATCGAAGATCCAGTAGAAGCCAAAAAAGTTTGGACCACTTCATCCCAATACGCCATTGTGGATGGACAACTTTTCAGGAGAGCATATTCATGACCATTACTAAAATGCATCACATTGGCCGAAGGAAACTATGTGTTGAGGGAAGTGCATCGAAGGAATTTGTGGTTCTCATATCGAAGCCAAATCACTTGCCCGAAAGGTCATGAGAATGGGATATTTTTGGCCAGGTCTGGAGGAAGATGCAGTCAACTTAGTAAAAACTTGTTGAAAGTGCCAAATTCATGACAACGTACATCATCTTCCAAGTATTGAGCTGCATTCCTTGAGCAACCTGATTCCATTTCATCAATGGGGGATGGATCTCTTAGGACCCTTTCCTAAGGCATTTGGAAGAAAAGAGTCTTTGGTGGTTACAGTGGATTATTTTACGAAATGGATTGAGGCACGAGCTTTGGCATCCATCACTGCCCAAAAGGTGAAAGAGTTTTTCTAGGAAGATGTGATTGCCCGGTTCAGAATACCCCAGATACTCATTACAGACAATAGAAAATAGTTCAAAGCAAAAGACTTTTAACACCTTTGTTCCAAATTGAAAATCGATCAACAGATTAGTAGAAGTATCAAACCGAATCATTCTCCAAGGTTTGAAAAAGACGCTTGACGGTATAAATTGAAAATGGGTAGATGAACTGCACAATGTCCTTTGGTCATATCGGACAACTCAGAACACCCGAACCAAAGAGTCGCCATTCACCTTATGTTTCAGAACAGATGCTCTAATCTCTGTGGAAATTTGAAGCTCTAATGGAATGATCAGAAGCTAGCTGAAAACCTGAACCTATTGGAGCAACCCGAAATTGCGTTGCTCTTAGAGAGATGGTGTACAAAAGGAAATTAGCAAGTTATTACAATAAGATGGTTTCAAGAAAACAACTCAAAATTAGTGATTTGGTCCTCCGAAAAAATGAAGTCGACAAGACACAAACTAGAAACTAGATCCTGCTTGGGAAGGCCCATATCTAATTGTGAACGATAATCGAAATGGAAGCTATAAATTGCAAGACATGGAAGGCAATGATGTGGCTAGAACCTAGAACACAATAAATCTAAGGAAATTTTTTGTATAAGTTTTTTCATCTTAGTAAAATCGGTACACAATTCCAGATACATTCTGTAATGTTACGGATTCGACAATCTGCTTTATGCAATGAAATCAAATTTCAATACATAGTTGTTATCTGCATTACTTTAATTTCATTTATGCCTTGAAAAACATCACAATGAAATTCAAGGCTGAAACATAGGCCAAATTCAAACATTGCTCTATACTTAAGTTTAAAGGCCTCACTCGCACAAGGCCGATACTTAGGCCGAATCGAAATGATTGGCCAATTATTAAGTTTAAAGTTCAAATTTACACAAGGCCAAACCATATAGGGCAAATAGAAAACATAGGTCGATTCTCAAGGGTAAGGTTTAGAAAAATTTTCAAGTTTCCCGAGAGTTGTTACTCTCATTACTTTAATTTCATTTATGCTTCGGCAATCATCACAATGAAATTTAACCGGAACAAAAAAATCTCATTCGAAATATATATGAAGATTTTACAAAACAATCCGGTATATAAAAATATTAAACTAAACAGGTGCAGCGCACCATCAAAAGACAACAAGATAATTCAGAAGTTACATTTGGTTCAGATTTCTTGCATCTGGAGGAAGTTGTGATGAAACTACCGAATTAAGTGTTGCTTCTGGAGTAAAAAAAACTGGTGGAATCAGACCCAGCTCCAATTTCTTCAGCAGCCTCATCTGCATCAAAGTCCCGTTGCGAGGAAGGGAAGGTGAGGCACATATCAGGAATTTGGAAGCCCGCCTCCCAGGACAAAGGATAATCAGATGGATTCTCCATGATCGATTCAATGTCAGTAGACGGTTTATATGGGATGTTCTTCTCTTTTAAATTGTCTGTCATCATTTCAAAGCCACCTTTGAGCATGGTGAGCGACAAGATCTACCACATGTTATGGAACTTCTCGTGTTTGAAGAAGTACCCCAACACTTCCAATTCCATCACAAGGTTCAAATTGCCCGCTCCATTTTCATATCGCCTTTTCAAGGCATCTAGTGGTATTTCAAGTTTAGCTTTATTTTTGGTTTCGGCAGCTAGCTTGGCCGAAACCTCCTTGTCTTTAAAATTGAGCTGCTGGACCTCTGCACCCTTTGCAGACAATTTATCCATTAAGAATTTTATTTCTTCTTTGACTTTAGCTCCCTTAGGCTCAGCGACCGCAACCCTGGCATAAACATCCTTTCCTTCCACGTCCAATTTGTCGCATTGGACTTCAAGTTCTTCAGTCCCGTGATATAACTCAAAGTTGAACATTGCTGATTGAAAAACAGACAACAAATAAAAGGTAAGGAATAACAAAAACCTATGAAGTATCGGCGAAGGAAAAATTGGTCGAAAGAAACAATGGCTAATACTTGGAAACTGTGAAGTATCGCATTTAGCTTTAAATCCTCCATCGATAGTGAACGAACATGATCCTACTCCTTCAGAGGCAACAAGTTCAGAAAGACCTCAAAAGCCTTTGTGCTGCTGAACATCCAGTCGTTTTCCTAGACGTTCTAGTTCAAAACATATATTGGCCCTTTGTCTTCGACCACAGGTTCAAGCACCTCCACCACATCAGCCGAAGTGCCTTGGACTCCCTTTTGCTTTTTCAACATTTCCTCTTCAAGGTGATCCCACTTCTGTTTAAGAGTAGGATCAACCATTGAAGGAATCACCAAGCCTTCGGCTCTTAGAGGTTCGGGCAAGCCTTTCTTCTATGTCGGCTTTGGTGGCAATGGCTTTTTCTCAGTTGCAAATTGCTTGGCTGGAACCTTCTTAGGAGGGTAGCCTTTGATCCGCTAACTTTGCTCCCCCCAGCTTTAGATGCAGCCTTCTTTACTACATCATCTTTATTGCCCAATTCATCTTTCTTTGCAAATTGACCCGAAACGTAAAATAAACGATTCATACCCGTAACAAAGCTATAAGATTTGTTAACGGGAACTTCGGTGACTATCCGGTAAGTAGGAATCTTACCCGAAATAGTTTTCTTCGGCTAATTAATCTTCGTCAAAGATGCTCCCAAACTCTTTGTGAAGAATGTTCCTGCAATCAAACAAAATAGATCAAATGCTTGTCACACTTATAAAAATGAAAAACACAAGAGTATAATCAGAACACATACTCAAGGACTCTATATTAAAATCTGTCTGATTATTGATTCCACCAAATCTCAATAGGTCCAGGCTCCAATGTTTGCCCACCTTTGCCTCAAATTCGAATTGTGCAATCTCGTATCATAGCTATCTGGTTGGTTTTGCCAACTATTATTTATGGACTTACGGGTGTTCCAAGGGAAAGATAACTCCCCGAAACTAGAATGCCTAACATAGAAATACTCAATTTTCCACTCGAGAAACAAGCCAGGACATTCTATCAATCCGGCGGCACCCTTCAGCCAGACTGTAAAAAACGAATCCCCTTGTTTTGGGGGCTTTTTGTTTTTGGCCGATAATAAAAAGAAGCCCTCTATAGTTCTAAAATAAGAGTTGCACCACAAACCCTATTGAACAAAATCAAGTTAACCTTACACCGAACAAAATTTGGACTCAGTTGACCTAATTGAATCCTAAAAAATTTTAAAATGTCTAAAAATAAAGGGTGAAGTGGAAACCTCAGCCTTGCTCTAAATAGTGCACCTAAACATGTTACACAGTTGGGAGGAGGCAAATGAATTCTATCTTCTTCCCACGAAACATCAATTTCAAATTCTTCAATAATGCCATATTCCTGCCATAACGCCACTGAATCCTCAAAGTTACTAACTACCTCCCGTTATTAAGGTGTAATTGGGTCCTTCCCCTCGTCACACCCTAGGGCTGAATTATCGGGGTGAGAGGCTACCTGCACCTGGATTCAATTCTGGTACTTATTAGCTAAGTTATTGCCACTCTGATCACACCATGGGAAAGAAATACTTATGTCCTACCCCGTACAGAGTAACATGAGTTAAATCTCCAGAAGCGGACATATTACTGAACTCTCCAATCCTAATGACTTCATTAGATGCGGAAGTCGCATCATCAGAAACCTGAACCCTAGCTTCAACCCTATACCGCTTAAAAATAGCGGAAGACCTAACCTCTCCGGAATAACCCCTTGAAACAGAACCCTCCAATATAGTCTGAGATTCAGACATAGCTTCACAACAAGTATACAAAAGAAAGGATCAAAGTAAGTACCTACAACCATTGAAATATATTTGACGAAGAACACAAAGACAAAACGTCAAAAGCTGGAAACTTTACCCAGAAATTGACACCTAAATACACAAAAAATGTGGCTTTAGGTCAGGTACACAAAGCATAAATCAACAAACGTAAATAAAATCGCAAAAACTCAGACTACGAGAGCGATTTGAGATTATCACACAGTTGCTGTCACAAAAGGAATTGTAGAAAGGAAAGATGCAAGGATATGAAGGTTGACAAAGGTAAAGTGACGATATAAGACAAAACTTACCTTTTTTAAAGCAAAAGTCAAAATCCTGCTTCTTTTCAAATCTACTTGTTTATCCACTTCTTTTCAAAATCTGAATTTTGAAATGAAAAACACATGCCTTTTCTCTGGATAAGAGCTTCAAGGTAATCTTAGCCATACACATGGAGTTAATAGCTTAACCCATGAACAACGTAACTAACAGTCTAGTCAACAGTTACGTCAAGTTGTCAAATCATTCCTTTTTGGGACGAAACACGAATGTGGTCGTAAAAGCAATACCTTTCGTCCATAGCTCCATCTTCTTGATGGCCAAATCTTCGGTCATCAGTCCATTCTTCTAATGGACGAAACATGAATGTGGTCGTAAAGGCAATACCTTTCGGCCATAGCTCCATCTTCTTAATGGCCGAAGATGGACGAAACACGAATCTAGTCGTAAAGGCAATACCTTACGACCATAGCTCTATCTTCTTGATGGTCGAATCTCGGAAACAGTCATCAGTCCATTCTTTGGATGGACGAAACAAAAATATGGCCGTAAAAGCAATACCTTTCGGCCATACATCCATGATCTCAATGGCCGAATCAAGGATTCGATCATTAGTCCATTCTTCGGATAGATGAAACATAGATGTGGCCATAAAGGCAATACCTTTCGGTCATAAATTCATGTTTTCGGTGTCGAATCAAGTATTCCGTCATTAGTCCATTCTTTGGATGGAGGAAACACAGATGTGGCGGTAAAGGCATTTACCGCCATAAATCTATATCACAGATGGCCGAATCAAGGATTCGTTTTTTGAAGGGGCATATGCCATATCGGCAAGATTGCATGATACTAGTTTTTCATAAGGCATATGCCATATTGGCAAAATTGCATGACACTATTTTTTAAAAGGGCATATGGTGTATACCATACATCAAAGTCAATAATTCGACCATACTTTCTACCATGATAACTTGGTAATTAATAACAAATCAAACACTAAGTTTAACCTATGTATAGAGAGCTTTAATTTGATAATTACACAAGCTAAAAGGCTTAATAACAAAAGAGAAATCTCATCTCAAAGATAGCTCGATTGAATACACAGCATTGGTACTGTTCATCAATTTGGTACAATTCATTATACATCCTACATCTAACTTTCAAAGAGTACCCACATAGTCACAATATAAATCTATATAAGAAGGTAATATAATCAGCTACCAAAGGTATGTGAGTCTCACTATCCGTAATTTATAACTCCTACATCCGCACCCAATTCTATCGTGCAGGTTCTGGACCCATCTTTCAATCCACACCGAAGTTATCCAAACCAAACCAAACGAATTTATCCGCAACATCATTGTGCTTTGCACCCATAATCAATCCTTCAATCCCCCGATGCTATTTCCACCAACCATCTTCTTCTGCCCATGCTAACAAAAATAAAAGTTGATTTTTTCAACAAAAATATTTTTTCTGTTCTGAATAGAGAAATAATCCGGCTTTGCTAACTGAGTATCCATTAGACGTGAACCAAATTTTTATATTGGATGTTGGAGCTTGGAATGCGCTGAAATTGTCTTTCCCAGATGTTGACATGTATAGCTGAATTTTGATCACGAATCGAATTCGGAATGTTGCTTTGAAAGCTAAGTCAGACAGTTTCCTCTATCTTTTATCCAGCCTCTGATCAGGAAAGTTGAAAGCTCTTAAGAAGGAAGGAGTCCATTTCATGATACAGATGTTTGCCGAGAAGAGTCTGTTAAGGTTGGGGAGGAAATATAAAAAGATTCCAAAGGGTTACATGTGACGGTTGTCTTAGTTGCAGGCCCTCCGAAAAATGAGAATCAAAATAAATGTGAGTACTATTATGGGTTTTTATGTCAACTATTTATCAATTTAATCCAAGAGAAGTTTTATATTATTGTACTAAATCACAAAACTGTCCAACCTAATTAAAAAAAAAAAACCTTATAGGTAAAAAAATAAAAAATAAAAATCTCTCTCTTTTTAAAATTTTTATTATTATTATTATTTTTATAAATCCATCTGAACGAATCTTGGGTTAGGAACTTGACAAAAACAGAATTCTTCTCCTTTAACAATGGAAGAGAACTTCAAAAGCTAATGAACTTAGATATTTCCCAATTTAGGGGTAATTTGGATCTACTTAATTTTAAAAGTTAGTAATTTATTTATTTTTTTTAAAAAATTAAGTATAAAAATATATGAAAATAAAACTTGTTTGTTTAAAAAGAAAAGAAAAGAAAAAAGTCAAGTAAAAAGTGTATATACATATATATATATATATATATATATATATATATATATGTATATATAGATTTTCTTTTATGTGCATCTGTGTGCACCTCAAATGAAATGATATCGTTTCACTAATACAGGTACACATAAACTTGG
>JAOXNR010050052.1:0-17997 GCA_028571225.1 Parsonsia alboflavescens | reverse complement strand
AGAACTAATTCCTTATGATTTAAACTTCCGGTGATCCGTACCTTACTATGTTGAACGTCCCAACACACAGATCACCTGTTTAAATCAATTTGGACCTTATTGCATGTTATACTAATATGTATAAAATTATTTATTAAGATTATAGTCTTTTACACTTTTTCTAAGAAAATGATAGCCTTTTTGGGCATAAATCCTAACATAATAAGTTCATCTACATCTGATTTCCCGCCTTTGGAGAGGAGAACAAACGAGGCTGAAAAACGAGCATCCAGGCCTTATATTTCTCAAAAGGTAGTTGATGAGTGTGGAAGACAGATTCCCCTGAACCAGGTAGAAGAAGTCTCAATTGGAAGACTGATAAGGCCATTGCCCAGAACCGCATGTTCACCAGGATCGACGACAAAGTCAACCAAGTTGAAAAGAAAGTTGACTTTGTAGAAAAGATGTACCATGAGATGCTGGACTGGTACAATGTTCTTGATCGTGACTTGAAGGCGATGGTCAGTACATGTGCTAGCCATTGCACTAAGTTTGGTGAAAAACGCCAAGAGGTACATGAACTGAAGAGACAAATTGAGAACTATGAAAGAAGAAACTCCCAAACTGCTCCTGTTCCTTTGACTCCATCACAAGGGTTATCTATGTTCGCGTTGCAAATAATCCACCAACTTTCCATACACCAACAACACTTTTCGGTGGACCACTGAACCCTTCTCGACCTCGAGCGAAAAGAATACCAGATTACAGTATCGCAAACTAAAGTTTTTGGGAGAGAAGGGAGAAAGAACACCCTTATGTCCATCCGACATTAAAGAAGAATCCTTCGGGCTCAACTCCTCTTTCAGAAACATTTCGACCCGATGGGACAAGATATCCTCAGGCAGAGAAGGCAAAAGCTCCAGTCCAACCTGATGCTACTCCTAAGAAAGAAGAAACCAGAGAACCTACTCCAGCAAGTTCTTTCCGATAGCTTGGTTCTTCTTTAGCAAATCTAGCTCTGCAACTGACGGTGTCTTCTCAGGCTATTATAATCTGACATCTTCTGATAGTTCAAATGAAGAATCCATGTCCAAGGCATCCTTAGGAAGCATTTCCAAGTCAAATGAAGAATCCATGTCCAAAGCATCCTCAAGGACCATTTTTGAGTGCATTGACTTAGGAGATGAGAAGATGGACATTTCAAGGATCCTTATGACCACCCTAGGTCCCTCAGGATCAACAACACATGCTGAATTTCGTGACTATGAAGAAGATGATGGAGATGAGTCTATGGCAGACAATCAACCACCTTCACAACCCGCTCTTTTGGAGAAATCTTAAAAAACAACTTGTTTCACTTTTGACGACATTTCCTTCAGTAGAAGACGTGAAAGATTCCAAGAGATGTCATCGTGGGTTTACACACAATTGTTAAAGGGAGTACCTTTGAATAGCATTCTTTCTGAATTTTTTAGTTGTTCTGTTGGTACTCTGCATGATTGGTTCATTTCATTAGATGCTATTGATAGAAATATATTACTCATAGGTTCTTTGGATCAATGGATTAACATAATATTTAAAGAATTTGTAGGTGATTATTTTTTGGAAATCAAACAGGCAAGATAGGATTTCTTCAAGATGAAATGTTGTTCTTTAAGGCCTAAAGACCTCAACAGGCATTACAAAAGGACAACAGAAATCTACTACCGCCTTGGTGGAATGAGAGATCCAAATCTTAAACAAGTGTATATTTCCTCACTTCCAGAAGAGATCCAGCCTGAGTCGAACAAAATGATTGAACTCTCTGGAAACCCATTGGCGAATCTTGGACTTGTAGAGATCCATCAAGCAACATTCACTTGATTAGAAAAGCTCTGTGAAAGAAGGAAGGTAGTTGAAAACTTCTTTCATGGAAAGAAAAAGCTCGAGAAGATTTGCCACAAAAATTATGAAATTGGTTGAACAAAGACAACGAAATGCAGCTGTAAGCCCGCGAAGAAGAGGTCTCCTAAACAAAGAAAGTACAAATCCAAGAAAAACCTCAAGTACTTTAGGTGGAAGGCTTCAACCAGACGAAAGTATGATAGGTGTTTCTTCTGTAAGAAAAATTCCATTTTGCAAGAAATTGCCCAAACAAGAAGGACAAGGCTTCAAAGCTCGTTTCACAATTGATGGTGGATCATCCAGAATCTGACGTTGAGTCGATGTTCTCAGAGCAAAGCCATTCCGACCAGGATACTGCTTTTGGTATCGAAATTACAGATTTTCAATTTGAAAAATTAGAAAATGATTCGGATGTGTAATCGTGTTTACCTATTTTTACTATTAATAATGTTTTAGATATCTCTTCAATAATTGATATTCGTCTTCCACATGTGCAGGTTTCTCTTTTAACATCTAAGTATGACCAACCAATCAAAGCTATCGGGTTCTTAGACGCGGGTGCCATGGAAACAGTGATGAATCCAGATATTCTCCTAGTTGAATTCTGGACAAACACTGATGCCAGATTTCAAGCAGCTAATGGAGAAATTTTCCAAGGTAGTCTCATTTCTAGACACCTAGTTGGAATAAAGTTCTTCCCAGATTGCATATTCGGGAATAAACTTCATGGTAAAGTTGTTCTTATTGGATGGGATGTATATGCAAAGGCCGAAAGATTAAGTGTCCTTCCTCATCCGATATAAACATCACTTTCAACCTTTCATTCCCGTTACCAATATGTTTGCTATTTCTGATACTACTGGTAAATTTCTATTGATAGCTAACATTTTAAGAGATTTTTGTGCAGATTCTCACGCTAACTTTAAGCACAAAAACCAGTTTTGGAGAAATGAAGAATTCTTTGTTAAGCTTCCTTTTAAGCTTAATGAGGACATCAACCCAACCAAAGCAACGCAGCCTGGGATGACTCTCGATGATCTTAAACTTAGTTAGGAAGAGTGTGCACAACTGTTATAGTAAGGACTGATCGAGCCAACCAATTCTAGTTGGGCTTGTCAAGCATTTTATGAGAACAAAAGAAGTGAGCAAGTCAAATTTAAGAAAAGGTTAGTCATCGACTACAAACCTTTAAACCAGTTCTTAAAAGATGATAAATTTCCGCTCCCAAGGATTCAAAACCTTTTTGCTCATTTGGCGGGAGCAAAAATATTTTCAAAGTTTGATTTAAAAGTTGGTTTTTGCTAGTTAGGAATTGCACCTGATGAACGTTATAAAACTACTTTTTGCATTCATAATGCTCAATATCAATGGAAGGTGATGCCATTTGGGCTAAAGGTAGTTCCTTCAATTTTTTAGAAAGAAATGATAAAAATTTTCCAGCTTATTCTTCACAATGCCTTGATTTACATTGACGATATCCTTCTCTTTTCCAAAGACGATGAAGCCCATTTGTCACTGTTAGAACAGTTCTTTGACATGGTCAAAACTCAGGGTATCATGATCTCAGAAAAGAAAAGCTCCATCGGCCTTCATGAGGTTGAATACCTTGGTATGAAAATCTTTGAAGGGAAAATGCAACTAGGTTCTCACCTTGTTGAAACCCTTCCTTCCTTTCCTGATGAAAACCTATCTGTAAAAGAAATCCAGCAATTCCTCGGCATCATCAACTACATCAAAGCTTTCCTTCCAAACTCCACCAAATACACCAGCCAGTTATCCAAACTCTTGAAAAAGAAACCACCTTCGTGGAGTCATGAACAAACCCCAGCCTTCCAAGCCCTCAACCAAATGTGTCAAAAACCTCTTCCACTTCATATTCCATCCACAAGTCATAGGATCTTACAGACGGATGCAAGTGATGAGTTCTGGGGAGCAATCCTCATTGAAGAACTCTATGGCCAGAAACATTATCGTGGTCATAACAGCGGCCAGTTCAAAGATGCAGAAAAGCACTACCACACCACCATCAAGAAGATTTTGGTAGTCAAGTATGGTATCAAAAAGTTTGAATTTCATCTTATCAGTTATGAGTTTACAGTGCAGACGGATAACCCCTCTTTCCCGAAGATCATGGAATTCAAAAACAAAGCGATTCTTGAACCTCAACTCCTTCGCCTGAAAGATTGGTTCTCCAAATACAAGTTCCAAGTTCAACATATCAAAGGAGAGTCCAATATCCTAGCCGACGTGCTATCCAGACCAAAAAGGAAACCTATGCCTACCCTGTTCTTTAGAAGCCTACCCAAACTGATGCCTATTATCTTCACTATCCTAGAATTTTACCCACCTGAACTAGCCCATTGTGACACAATTGACCAAGTCTAAGAATATGCCAGAAAAACCGTGTTTAAACACCAAGCCTTAATCTATTGAGAACAAAACCGATTCCATGATGTATCCTTCGACTCAGATCAACCCTTCAGCAACATCATACATTTTTCTCATGCAGGTCCTATGTCAGAAGATAAATTCTGGTATCTGTGGACTTTAACAATTCTTTGCTATTATGCCATAGAAATCGAAATACATCAATTCAAGATCTTCTTTACCAATCCTAATCAGATTTCTAATACATTATTGTGGCACTATCTCACCCTCTTTCAGTCCGGTCGGGATTGGTTCGAAGATTGTTGCCAAAAGCTTCATGGTGATCTAGGAAAGACATATCAAGTGTACATTGTACACTGGATTATGTTATGACAAAGCATATGGATTTCCAGAAGACTTATTTCAAGCCAAGGCCTTATCCACGGATCAGCAAATGGATTTTAACGGAACGACCTTTGACTCAGCCGTCCATGCAACTAGCTCGAGATGAGCTCTTTGTTTACTTAAAGTCCAAGAATGCTTCTCCAAAAGAACCACCAAGTTTCAACTATGCAAAATATCTTTGAAGAAGATAGCCAGCCTGAAGAAGACATTATTTGGGAAGGGTACCCAATACACTGGGAGGTTCCACTTTCAGAAGCTTATCACCGCTATCATCGGGCACGAAAATTTTATGAAGAAAAGACTTCTCCTTCAAGCAAAGATCCGGGTTCCTCATCTTCAAAAATGGAGTCTTAATCACTTCAAACATTTCGGCCACCTCATGGAATAGATCCGGCCAAGAAGAATAAATTCTCCTTTCCTTTCTGTTTCCTTCACAAACCAGAAAAAAAAAAAAAATTCAGATTACTTGTTACCAGTTCATGTCATGCAAGCAGCCAGGTTTTTCAAGAATCTCGGTCAGAAGCAATGTCACAAAAAAGAAATTAATTTCAGCTAATTCAGCAGCCTCAAAGTTCACACATGGAGTCCTGATTTGCATCAACGATTCGGTCACAGCAACAAGAAAGAATTTCGGTTACTCCAGCCATGCACAAAGTCAGTCTTGTCATCTTCAAGCAAAGGAATCTAGGGGAAAAACATCTTACCACTTGAAGAAATTCCTTTCATTTAGTATTTGTTTCTTATTTCATCTTTTAGGCGTCATTCAGTCCTCCATGCAGCAGCAAGAAGAATCTCAAACAGAAAATTTTCTGCCATCAGAAAAATTTCTGCCAAAGAATATTCTACTGTTGTGTTAAACAGTCCTTTGATCAGCCTTGTCTCTCCGCCACTTCGTCCAGATTATGAAGCTGTCCTTCATGCAAATTACAGCAGCCAAGTCATCAAAATTCAGCAGCAAAATTCGGGCAGAAGGGCCATTTTCCGGCAGCAGAATTTTGGGACAGAAGTGCTATGTGTCCAGCCTTTCTTTTGTTTTGTTCTGTTTCGGCCAAGTCATCCATGCAGATTCGGCCTTCACCAAAAAAAGGACAGCCTTGTTTTCAGAGTTCTGTTTTTATTTTTGTCATGTAATGTATTCATGTGACGATTATTTTGTTGTATGTCCTATGTCTAATTGTTGTCTTTGTAATTTTCAGTCATGTGATTTCTATTATAGTCATGCAAGATATGTCTTGCTTAGGTTACTAGAATAAGTCTGTCACTCCTCTATAAAGTAAATCTTAGCCTATTTTGAAGTAAGTCTTAGCCTATTTTCAGGTTCAAGTTTAAGTTAGTTTTCCAAGTTAGAGTTTGAGTCCAAGTTTGTACACAAGTCTCTTGCACAGTGTCTAAGTCTTTTGCTCTCTCACCCGAAATCTTTTGAAAAAAAAAAATCACTACAAACTGGTTGTTTTGTGGGTTAAAAACGTTTTAAACCCACACTAAACCCGCTAACCTGACAAAATTTGGGTACAAATTTGAGATTGAAAGCGTGTTTTTGAAACTATTGGGTTTTTGCTATGAATTTCCTTTGTTAAAGAGTCTCTGAGGCCCTGATCTCTGTTGAATCGTCTTCTCGAGGAAGGTGACCTCAGAGCTCTGCTCGTTGTGGATGCTTTATCAGCATCAAATTCAAATCTCCTGCTCGGAGATGATGGCCTTTGCAGGATTCTACCGGGAAGATGGCCAGCGGAACTCACTATATTATTCTCTTTCCTGTACCTCTTTTGTCAATTAAGTGTTGACAAACTCAACCGAGCTTGCTTTTTGGGGTTAGAGCCTCCGGGACATTCTGGCATATAAGCCCGTTTCAAGGAAATAATAACTGGTCCTGCACGTGATGGGAGCTCCAAGAATTGGGGATCATGAACTTGGCAGCCTCTGGTTAAATTTCTGTTAATTATGACATGCGAATTCTACTTTGCACAAGAACTTATTTGAAAAAGAAGAACAATCTATAGAGATTGAAACTGAAGAAGATTTGGGCATCGATGAGGATATCGGAAAGGGAAGAAAACTAAGCAGTAGAAGAGGAAGGAGCAATTGGTTTATGAAGCAAAATGAAAGTGGGCGGAGAAACAGGGGATTGTTGGCTTGGGCAAAGGGCTTGGAATGACCCAAGTAACCCCCCAAAGTCGCTAATGTGCCATGCTGGTGCTTTGTTCCGCCTTGGAAGTAGCAGGTAAGTGGTGGTTTGGACATTTTCGATTATTTGTAAAAACTTCAGGGACCGATATCGCTTCCAATAAACATATGAGACCAAACTATATTTTGACCCGAACTTATAGACCAAAATAGACTAAAGCCCATTTAAAAATTTATTAATTTTAACCATGAACGCTGCTACTACTTTCAAGTTTTAACTACTGAAGTAACTCAACCATGACAAGTTGATCAATTTTACCATTATTATAGTTGGTCAGACCAAATCAAAGTATAATAACTTACGTGACAATTAGTACTTGTTCAAGTAGTAAAACAGTCTCACCTATAACTGAGAGGTCATGGGTGGGCTCGAGTCACGGAAGCCTGTGTCCATAAAGGTTAATTTGTTGGTATATCGATAAAATTATAATAACACATAGATTTTGTATCAGGAAAAGAAAATCTATCACGTCTCATGTTAAGTGAGTTATCATAAACAAAGTTTTTCTTGACTTACTATTATTTCAATTGTTTAAACATTTTCGATGAGACTTTTCCCAACACATCACATATATACTGTTGAGTATTCGACCGGCTATTCAATCAATTGAGACAGTGTAATCATAGTGAAACTAACGAGCAATTTTATATGGTCCATTTGATCAAAACCCCTAGACCTTGAAGGAAAAGAAATGATTTACTAATTCAAATGGGACGATTAATTTCAAGTTATTGATTATTATGGTGACTTTAAAATAGAAGTTCTGAAGTTAAAGTGGTTAGCTCGGAAAAAAAAAGAAGTGAAGATCTAATTCTTTTTTAAAACATTGTCATCTAAAGATTCCTGTTAACTGACACATGTTTTCACGAACATGTAATAATTTTTAAATTAGGAACAAAACTTATAATTATGAAAATTGAATGATCTATTAAAATATTTTTGATTCTACAACTTGATGATCATAAAAACTGATAAATATTTTTGATTCTGGCACATTAATATATATATAACTAATGCTTCATATTCCAGGAGGGCCAGGACTCATAATCATCAGGGTATGCAGTAGGACACCCACAATTGCTTATACATCGACGACATGGGGCAGACTGAGGATTGCCACAGATGACGGTATCTAAGCAATTCTTCCTTAAGCATTCCAAGTCGCAATCTGCAACAATAACCGTAGCAAGACTTGAGATTGCCATCAGAGTCACGAGAACGACTGCAAAACTTGCTGCTCTCTTGTCCATCTTTAATGGGCGGCTTCTATATGCAGGTGCCTTTTCACTTTGGTATGAAAAAAGGATGGATTGATTTTTTCTCTGTTCTGGGAATCACTTTAAATTGAGCTCTCCACAACCCATGTTTTCAGAGGGCATTAATTTGACCACTCGAGAAAGGAAATATTAAGGTAATGATCATTAATTTTGAAGATCTTTTAATATGGAAAGTATGATAACTTTTTTTTAAAATGAAAAAGTATCATTTAATTACTTGTCCAAATTTTATGCAAGCAATAATGAAATTTGTCCATACTTTTCAACTCATATATGATGGGAACATCTTATTGGGTAAAATGGCGAGCGAGAAGATTAAAGGTTTCGAGTTCAAATCTCCTAATATAACTTTGGAGTCCCTTCTAGGACACCTCATTAGATAGAATAACAAATGCTCCATAGATAATTTATATTTCTATCATGAAAAATTAATACATTTGAATATCTCATCTCATTACAATCTTGTTCAATAATAGTAGTCACATTTCAAAAATTAGTAGTGCATAAATTAATTACTTTTTTTCCCCAATATTATTGCTATTTTTTTTTATTGATATGTAACTTTATTAATTTATTCCTTTATTTCCCAGGTTCCACTTTATGGTACAATTTTTTATTAATATTAAAAATAATTTAATAGCTTCCTTGATACTTGCACAAAACGCAAACGTGAATACTTATGAACAACTGGATCCCTTTCATTAATATCAAAAACTTTAATTGTTAAATTTTTATTTTGACATATAACAAGATAAAAGAAAGACCAAAATATTCAATAAGTTAAAAATAAGGGTGTTCAAAGAAACCGATCAAACTGAAGAAACCAACTTGATCCAAATGGAATATTGAGTTTTTCATTTGAATTGGTTTGGTTATGGTTCTAAAAGTTTTAAAATCGAAAAATTGGTTCGATTTTAAACATTTTCATTTTCAAATCAAAATCAATTTATTTATACATAAATATACATGTTTCATTTTATATTTTATATTAAAAAAAAAACTACGTTTCCCAATTTTTCTTTATCTTTTATATAATCTCATGCTTTGTATTTTTATCAATTAACTTAACTTATTATATTATTATTATACTATTAGTAATCATTATTTTATTTACTGTAATTATTATATTTTGACAAGATTATTGTCATTATTATCTTCCTTTTAAAGTTTATGATCCAGTTAATATAATTAAACTTATGATAATTTATTTGAATAAAGAATAATTAAAATGTGAATTTATAACTTTAAAAGATTGGTAAAAGTTCATAACTAAAATTAATTTGTGTTATATTTACTTTACGTTGTTCTATTATTGAACATGAGATTTTTTTAATTATTTATTCATGATATAGGTATTTTGTTTGCATAATTTATAGAAATAGAAAAATACATAGATCCGAACAAACCAATTCAAATGCAAATCGAACCAACAATTTAAGGGTTTAAATGATTTGGTTTGGGTTTCATTTTTTCAAAAAAAAAATTGGTTCGGTTTGAAAAATCTTCAAAACCGAACAGAACAAACCATGAAAACACTTAGTTAAAAACATACTCTCTGTGTCCAAAATTGGATATCTCGTTTTCCAATTTGAACCGCCTCAACATGAATGTCTCTCATTTCCGAATTAATTAGATAAGACTTTTCCAAGCAAATTGACACCGCAACTTAATAAATAAAGGCATTTTAGTTTATTTGATTCCACGTGTTTAGGTTAAATTATAGTATGTTCCCACAAGTTTTTTTCCCCTCCATTATGATCCCTCAACATTTTATGGGCAGTCGTTATAGTCCCAACTATTATTTTCTAATAAAATACTAGTTCTAACTGGTCATTTATCTGCATAGGACAACATTTTAGAGGAAAAATTGCCAATATCATCTTTACTGTTTAAAATCTAACCAAAAACTATTAAATAATAATAAAAAAATATTTAGATGCATTTGGATTAACAAACACAAATAAATAAACTGGACAACCAAAATTCACTCAACGCTTAGATTGGTTGGATTTTGAGTAGCAGGGATGAGATGGCCAATTTTGCCCCTGAAAAGTTATCCCGTACTAATAAAATGATAGGTTTCAAAGAGTTTTTTGCTAAAAAAATGATAGTTGAGATCAAAATGGCTGTTCCTAATATGTCGAGGGACCATAATGGCTATCCATAATATGTTAAGAGACCATAACGGTTGGAAACAAACTTGTGGGATCATACTATAGTTTGGTCTAAATATAATAGGACCAAATTGGCTAAAAGCCCCAAAAATAAACTAAATCAACACTTTTTCTTGAAATAAGTGTAAATCAAAATGAGACATCTAATTTCGAACGGAGAGTGTATTAATTATTCTTTCTTTAGTATGGTGAAGATCGCATTAAATTTTTCCTAGGAAAATGAACTTGCATATTACTATTAACTAACAAATATTATATAATGTAGTAAAACAGAAACTAGCTAATTACGGAGTTTTATGAGTCAATTCAGGGGCTGTAGCCAATATATACACTTGTATCTATGAGAGGAAACATGAACTCTTCATCAAATAGCAATTTATTCCTCTAATACCAGGCTACTTACATGAGTAGTCACCACTCCAAGAGACTACTACGAGATAGAAAAGACTAGTTCTGAATTTTCTTAATCATCAAAATAATTTTCTTGTTACTCAGAAAATTTTATTGAGATATAAATATATATATATAGTGTCCATTGACATATAATTTAGGACTTGAATAATAGGATTTAATTTTTTAAAGCACTTAATTTAACTGATTTTAATTTTAAGTCTTTTTAATTTGGGTTCGACCCTTACAGTAAATTACCTCTAATAATAACTACATATTTTAAGGTAATCGTACTTATTTTGGTTGGAATATTGTTTGAGAAGCGCTAGATTTTCTTCAGAAAAGGTTATGCATAAGTATCAAAAAAGGTAAATTGTTCACTTCAAAAGGGTCAAATCCGTTTACAAAAACCACACCAAATTTTTGTCCTTCCGCGACAAGTAAATTTGATTTCGTCGATTGGAACAACCTCTTCGGTGGAGAAAAATTAAGCTTCGGCTTTAACATATATACATAATATATGCGGTTGAAGCTATTTTATTTTGTAGAGCTATCCTATTTCTCAAATGTCATAAAAAGATTTCATCTTTTCTGTTCACTCTTAATTTCCGGATGGATTGGCAGCAAGCAACAGAAGAAGAATGAAATTGGGATCATCTTGAAGGAGTCAAAATTTGGAGAAATTGCAGGAATATTGTCTTCTGTATAATTTTATTATTATTATTATTATTTTTAATCCTTTGCCATCACATGCATACGCTCCCAGGTATGTAATTAATTTGTCAGAAATTACCCAGGAAGGCATGTATCTATCTCTTCATAATCTCATGTAGAGAGGGAAACAGGCAGAGATCAACGTTGTTGATAGGAACTTCCTGAAAATGAGAGAGTTTTTAAAACCCCAAGCTATCTAGCTATCAACTTACATAAGTCTCTACGCGAGTGATCAATCACATATTTCTATGACGTTCCCTTTCTGAAATAGGACAATTTTTCATTCTCACCTACCTACAATATTAAGGAGGGGGAAAAAACAAAAAAAGAGAGAGAAAAAACTTTTCTTGCACTCCCACTATCATTTTGTTGACTTGATTCATTTTACATTTAAAGGTATCAATTTCTCAAGAAAATTTTTACTAATTTAGAAAATTAGTCGTCTCCAGACAACTCAAAATAGAAATGTGAACATTCAAATCCTGATAGAGGAAGTACTATATTTAGATTTCAAACTAGGAAGTAACTTCAATAAGGTGCATAAGAAATATAAATCTTTCAATTGCTCTCTGTATCTCTGTATTTAAATTAACTTTTTATAGTCATGCATTGAAAATTTATCATCAACGTTGTGGGTAAATAATATAAATCTTATAATTAATCTATAAAGAATAATATACATATATATAAGCTTAATTTTTTTTACAACCACAGATTAATGTAAAGTTATTATTAGCATGGTGTCTTGTAAGTTTAGACTTTTAAACAAAATAAGGTTCTCAATTCAACGTGGCAAAGGACAAACTTCTCAGTTCTGCCCGTATCACCAGACGAACAAGAGTAACAATAGTACAGTGAACTTTGTAATATGTTTTTATCTTTTGAATACATTGATACAACCTTAATTTTACAAAAAGACATAAGCGTGTCCGATTAAACATTGTTTGAAAGACATATGAAAGTATTATTACTTCCTCTATCCATCACTATATACAAGTCATAAGCTCACTTTTTTGTCACTAATTATAAATTATTATATATTGTTAGTTTATTGGGTCTTTTATTGCTTTTTAAACTTATAACCCCAATCTCTCTCCAGTCTCTGATCACTATTATTAGTTTGATTAAAATTATAAATAAGAATACTTTCAGAAAAAGAATTATAATACATTAATTTTGATCAAATGATTGCCATTGACTTAGTAAATATATAGTGACAGTTAGGATTATATGTGTTCTTAATTACATTATTATACTTTCTATGTCACTACTTATAAATAACTTAAATTCACTTTTTTTGTCACTAAATATATAAGTCAATATTTTTATTAGTTTATTAGATATTTTGCTGATTTCTTATCATGTTATCCCCGTCAAATTTTTTTCAGTCACTATTCATGATAATTTGATTAGAATTATAAAAAGAACATTTAATAATATATATATATATTTATATATATATATATTTATATATATATTTATACCTTAATTTTGACAACAAACTATAGGAGTAACTTAGAGGGTGTATATACTATCACCTCAATTCAATGTGAGGCTCAAATTAAATTATTATATGTACGATAGTATGCGGTCTGCATTGTTCCAGTAATTCGAAATCATTTGGTTTTTACCGAATTTTTTGTTTTCATTATGTTTTTGAAACCAAAATTGTCTCCACATAGACAAAACCAAGGTTTGATTTGTTGGAATTACATACTTGTCATCATCAATAGACGCAAAATTAACATATTAAGCACCCAATCTAAAAATGGCATCTGAATAAGATGAAGACTACAAGACAGAATTACACTCAAAACATTTAATCAATTCATCAACATTGTAATCGAAATGAACAACACTTCCATTTCTGTATTTAAAATGTTTGGATTAATTAATTATGCTCAACAATCAAGAAACTAATTAACTCTTCTTCTTCTTATTAGATGACCTCCCTCCAAATTAAAGAGCTATAGCCATCGCTCCCTATTGAATCCATCGTCAAGAATTGCTCATATATATACACTCGAGAGGGTTTGAAGTATTTCCCTCCTCCAAGATAGGTCTAGAATTCTCAGTTAATTTTTTTTTTTTCACGTAGTCTCTCCTTTCCTAGACCGCATTTGTATGACCAATCAAGGAAATCACGCACGGAAGCACAGCTCATGACAAGAGCCAGTCAGTTTCACGAGTCGGGGAAGTTTGTCGATATTGGTGGAGAGAACTATGAAAATGCTGGCGAATTATTTCAGTAAGTACTGTCCACATGCGCATTCATCTGTTTACACGAAAGACCTTAATTATGATCAAAACCTTGAAAATGGATGTGAGGTTTTGATTCAGTAGCTAGCTATGTTCAATCACATTTTACGCCCCTGATTATGGTTTGTGTATGATCTTGTCATGATTTCTTTTTTATTATTTTTTTTTGACCCTCCAGGCAATAATAGTCGTTATCCATTTACCCTCGTCGTACTCATGAGATGTATGAGAATAATTAGACACTGATCAGCTTCTTATGATAAATTTTAATTAGGATGCGTATATTTTTTTAATGCAAATACCAGAAACAAAAGGAAGAAATAAAGAAAGATTTAATATATACAGTTATTGAAATGACAAATTAACATCCGGAGTTGCTTTTATTTCTCCAAATCTGGAGGCTCGCATCTCAACAGTAGGAGTAAGGGGAGAACGAACCATACTTACGTGCTTTTTTTATTTAATAGGGAGATATTCAATTTCAAACGAAATAGACTCTTTCAATTTTGAGTATTGTATATTTCCTTCAACCCAAAACTGCTGAGTACTATATCTTTCCTTCTTCAATCCATTGCGATGGCTAAAAGAAAAGCTATAACCCCTAAGAAAACCCCAATGTGCTCAAACATTAGGGCTATGGACTCCGAATAACGGAGTAAGTAAACGGACAGCAATAGAGCTGCAAGTGAACAAACCAAGGCCACCCGGAAACAACGAAACTGGAACCTGGAGCTCCCTTTAGGTGTTTGATCAAGGATCTGCACCGCAATGCCAATGGAAGAGAAACATATCTCAACCATCAGCATTCGCCATTGCAACCGATTCTGATCGTTATAATAAACTTGCCTGTGATCAATTGCGAATTCAATATTGTTGTTGTTATGGTACAATGCACCACCAACCACAACACCAGCCGGAGCCGGAGTATCGTTGGAAGATCCGACCGTGTCATGTGCTCCGGCAGTTCTCATCTGTAGGAACTCCTCGAATTCTTGGAAGTGAGACAGAAGCCTCCGGAGACGATAGGCTTGGTCAGGATTTTGAAGTAACTGAAGAAGATCAATGGGGGTAGTATTGGTGGGAGCAGTGGCAGAGTTGAGGGATGCACGGCGTGAAGAAGCAGGGCCTGGGGTTGATGAATAAGAGGAAGAGGAATTGTTACAAATACCATCCATACCAATTTTGTGATACTGGAGGCTACAGAAGATGGGATAATTTTTTATTTGCGAAGATCATGACTAAATAGATGTACTGCACTACTTCTTCTTGGAAACTTCTATGCCGGGAAACCTAGGAATATCGATCACTCCGCCAGTACTGAAAGCCATCCGATTTCTCCTAATGCGTTTTGGAAGAATTAACGAACCTTATTGTAAGAGTTAAAAAAAGACGGTGTTTCGATAAAAGAAACCTGGACGTTTATGAAGAAGGCATATCACTGACAGATGAGAAAAGCAGGGACAAGACAACCAGTCAGAGACTGGCGAATCTTACTTCAAACGAATTCCCCCCTCCGCCCCTCCCCCAACCAAAAAAATAAAAATAAAAAAAAGAAGTTTGAAAAAGAATATAATTTTTATTGGCTGTCAATCCATAATTGATTATTTATCCCATTTCTTGTTTCCCCTAAAGAAACCACTAAACTCTGACAGGCCATGGACGAAGATAAATGGCCTAGCTAGCTCCAAGAAGCATCATACCAGTGTGATCCAATAACAAAGGCTAGGCAGACGCAAATAGAAACCATCAAGGGTTCTTTTCTTTGTTTGTTTCCAGAGCCTACGAGACAACAACCATACCAGCAGTGGCAGGAGAAGGCCTTAGAAATTTCTTGGGGGATCTTGGCCTTTGTGTTGGATGATTCTTCTTCACGTGAAGTTTTGGAATGGATTTGAGGATGCTGAGAAATACCTTTAAATCATTCTAAATACAAGATACAAAAAGGCACAATTTGTATGAAAAGATGTGGTATAGATCTAATAATATCTGTGTTATGGTTTCAAGAAGAGAATGTTTGGAGAGCTAATTACAACACAGCTAGTCCCTCAATAGCAGAAATATTTGCAAGATATTGAGCCAGGATAATGGGAAAGCAATATAGACACCCCAAAATCATTCATTTATTCCCATTACAGAATATTTAAAGATGCATGATGCAATTTGTATTGTAATAATCATTTGTTTGCCTGTACTGATAAGGGGTATGTATATATGCCTATATGGTCAAAGCCAAAAGAAAAAAATTGTCATAGTAACTGCAATCTTGTTTACCTAAACACTCTTTTCAGATAAAACCGGAACACACAACCTGTGAAATTGTAAAATCATGAGCATCAAAATCAATACCATATCTATATCAAAGGATATTTAAGTGCAGAATGAACTTCAAAACTCAACATTGTCTTTGACTAAGGCCACACAATGCATCATCTTTGAATAGACAATGCAATTAAATTACTCATAGAATTCTAACACATTGATATGAATCTTTGAATAAGCAATGCAATTAAATTACTGATAGAATTCTAACACATTGATTGCAAACTTGCAATGCAGCTAATACAACACCACGTAAAGGTTAAAGTTTCCATGGAAGATCATTTTTTTCATGCATGGATGCATTTTAGTGGGCAAAAGCAGTAATCTAAACAAAACCTTGTGTTGACTAGCAAAATCTGAATTACAATTTCTTTTCTCATCTTGTACGTACACCATATTGAAGATATATTGTAAGTCAAGCCATAGTAACTCTATGCAATGCATCATAGGAATTATTAACCTGAGTAGCTCGTCTTCATGTTGCATACTTAAGAAACCAAATGGGAATTCTGAAAGAGCTCACTCAAAACAAGTCAGAACAACCCACATAATAGAGTGGGAGGAAAAAGGAATATTTTAAAATGAAATAGATATCTAACTAGACATTTTTGAAGATCATCCCCAACAGCAGATGGTAACAAAAAATAGAAAATTCCCACAAACAAATTGGGAAAAAAAATAACACACCAGATGGCAAAAGTTTCAAATGCTACATCAGCAAGTAAAGACATGATGACAGTTTCCATGATATGAAAGACTTCTAAAAACAAACAACAAAGCTAATTCAACTAAACTCAAAACGAGGAAAATGGTTAACTTTCACTTGAGTTCGATAACCAAGTTATACAATGAACCCCATTTCAACAGCATGCAATTTACCGTCTAACATTAAAAAGCCACACAAGAACAGGTGATAAGAGGCAATCTATTGTGGTTTTGGGCTTCTAGCACACCAGGAATAGGTAAGGAAGATATCATGTTTGCCCATATCAATAAAAACTACTTGAATAAGAGAGTTTATACCAATCAAATATTTGCCCACATCTATTAAGGTTCTAGATACTCAACATCAAATAGGCCTAAAATTTTGGTCCTTTTGCATCATCAACTCAAACTATATAAATGTGTAATGTGTTCATCTGGTTTGAATGTGTTTATAGCGACAGAGTGCCAAGACATCCCCCATGCACCAAAATAACTTTAAGAAAAGTTGATATGCATGTAGCGGCAGAAACTTATCATTCTCAACCAAGTAAAAAATCGAAAGGTCTAAAAGATGCTCAACAACAGCTGAGAAGTCCACTAGAATTAATGAACAACAATTTCTTAAACTAAGCTACAGCAGTAAAACATAATGTAAGGAAATAGAAAACTTCATCATATATGGCAACGGATTCTCCAAAGGCAGCTCACATGAAGTAAGAAGACTTGTAGTCAATCAAATTACTCAATAATGGACTGACCCCAGCTCCAACAGTCTTGCCTCCTTCTCGAATAGCAAACCTCATACCCTGTTCACAAGCCACAGGCATGATGAGTTCAACTACCATCTTCAGACGGTCACCAGGCATCACCATCTTGGATTCCTCATCCTTATCGTTCATAATCTATGTAACTTTGCCGGTAACATCTGTAGTCCTCATGTAAAACTGAGGCCTGTAACCGGGGAAAAATGGGGAATGTCTACCACCTTCCTCCATCTTCAACACATAAACAATGGCTTCAAACTTAGTATGATTTGTAATTGTCCGAGGCTTTGCCAAAACCATTCCCCTCTGAATATCAATTTTCTGAATAACAACATGCCCACATTATCACCAGCCAAGGCCTCATCCAAAGTCTTCTGGAACATCTCAACTCCTGTCACAGGAGTAGACCTAGTTTCCCTCAAATTCACGGTTAAGTGGTTCAACCGTAATTGATTCGGTTAATTTAATAATTAAAAATTATTTATTTTATAGATTGATATATATCAAAATAATATAATTTATTTTCAAATTAACAATATATATGCATAAAATAAATGAAAAGAACATGAGATGAT
>JAOXNR010050041.1:0-17998 GCA_028571225.1 Parsonsia alboflavescens | reverse complement strand
TAAACCACTACAACAACCAACCTCTTGATTTGGAAGACAACTCAATACCTCACCCAAAGTGATTGAGAGCCCAAGGTGTAGTGTATAGAACCCTAATCTAGGATGTTCTAGGAACACTCATGCAAAGATCAAAGATCTTGTAAGAAAGGAAACTTCAAAGTTTTTGGAATTGGGTTTTTAAACTTCTATCCAATATGGCTGAAACATGAGAATTTAAATACTTGCTAAACCCTAAGCTAAACTCAGCCAAAGGCTGGTGAAAAATAAACTTAAAAAGCAGAAGAAAAGGAGCAAAACACAGAAAATTTTGAGAAAAAAATCGATGCTGCTACAGTGACCGGCACTGGTGTACCCATCGGTTGATGCACCGGTTCTTCTTTGGAAATTGTCCAGAAACCTTGTAAATGCCTCCTTTTTTCACCTTTTGTTCCATGCTTGTCTTGGCTTCAATTAGTCCTTCATCTACAAGCTAACTTCATGGAACATGGATTCATCTTCATTCCAAGCTACCTTAGGCTTCCCAACTCCTTCCTCAAGGCTTTGAACCTCCCATAAGTTGTACTCCCTCCTTGCTTGCTCTTGTTCAAGTTCATCCCCTTCGCTCATGGCTTCAAGGTCGAACAGCTCTTCTTTGTTTTGAACAAATATCATCAACGCCTTCTTCATCTTTGATGCCCTCGTCCTTGTGATTGGCCCCAGTGGAATTGATGGTCCCTGGTCCCCATCAGTTTGTGGAGATTTTGATCAATTAAAGTTGCCAATTTTCGGCTTCTAACTACTTCAAAAAATTGTTCTTCACTTGATTTAATTTTTCGGATTCTAACTACTTGAATTGAAGTTTGATTAGAAGGAATTTTGAATCAGGTTATTTTTTTTACCCCCGTAACTTGTTTTGCAAGTTTCTGAACAAGAACGAACCCTCAAGTTTTCGTTGAATCTCCGAAACTTGAGATTTTTGCATCTCACAAAAAACTCAAGCCGCACAAGCTTGTTTTCTTCTGCGTCAAATCTTCATCAAGTTTGCCATTGTTCTCCTCAAATCTTCATATTTCACATCAGATGGTACAACTAGTGCACGCACTCTTCGAACTAGAGAACCCTCGTGAACAGTAATCCTCATGTAATCCATTTCTACACTGTGTCTCGAAATCAAATATGTGTGTCTTGAAATAACCTATTTGTGTCTTGAAACCAAATATTTTTGTCTGGAAATCACCTATCTCAAAAGTCCAAATGTGTGTCTCGAAATCCCATGTGCGTCTCGAAAGTCCCCTCTCTTGTCCCAAAAGCCTCCTCTCTTTTCTAGAAAGCAACCAACTCGTGTCTTGAAATCACTTCAATGGGTCTCGAAATATACCTGTCTTGTGTCTCGAAAGCCCCCTCTCATGTCTCGAAACCTCCTCACTTCGATGGAAATCTTTGCAATCCCACCTTCCTTCCTTCCTCCTCCTAGATAAACAACACGGAAGGAACAAACCCAGGCTTCCAAATACCAAAGAAAAAAAATAACAAAGAAACAAACCTAATAATGTACCTTCGAACATCCTCTAACTCTGTATTCTTGATTTTGGAAAACAAAAATCAACAACCGAACACAATAAAAAGCTGGTTCTTTTCTTTCTCTCCTATAAAGGAATGGTTCATTGAGTAATTTTCTTAGCTATGGTTCAAAACTTCTGATCAAATGAACGATGTTAGTCATAATTTCTTCAATTCATTTTATAGGTAGTTGGGTTCGGTTGGGTGCATTGAATGCTGAAGGATAAGATAGGAAATGCATGTCGAAGGAGAATAAATGTTATGTTTTGATTTTTTTTTTTTATTAAAAGTCGAAATGAGTATAGAATGAAAAATTAATTTTAGATATGAATAATTTTGAAATGTTATAAAGATTTTGATAAATAAAAAATTACTGTTTCAATTTGGATAAGAATTAAAACACCCCCATATAGACGTATCAAAATGGTTCAGATTCATGGGAACCCATGGCCTCTTTCCTAAAAATAAGATCCCTTGCTAACCGTGCCTTTGTCGGTTTAATCCACATGGGTGAGGGCTTCGGTGAGCTTGGACCACATTTATTTCTTTTTAAAATCACTTATTAATACTTTTCCATTCTTTTTAAATTGTTGTTAATAAATTGCTAATGATTTGATTATTTAAATTTATGAGTTTTATTTATTTTTTGAAGTTATGTTTTAAATTATTAAGTAATTTGTTATCTCAATGTTATTTGAAATTTCATTTTGTATTTTATTGTTTTGAATATTAAGTTGAAATGCAATTATTGTTTTGGTGTTTGATTTTATGTATTTTTTATAATTATTTTTTGTGTTTTAGACAATATAAATTAATAAAAATATACATATCGATTAAAATGTTAAAAAAAATAATAAATAAAAAAAGAAGAAGTTTGTGAGCCGTTCATGAGCTTTAGGTACCGGACTAAGCCTTCGTTTGGCGCCCTTTAAGACCCAAGCCCAACTCAAGTTTAATTCCAAGGCAATTGGGCTTGAATCAGAACAACCCAGCCAACCCGTTTTTAACAATTATAATTACAAAACAAAAATATTACCATTGCACACTGTGTTATTGTTGTAGAAATTGATCTTTGCGGGAAGAGCCTATAGAAATGCTTGTGATGGGTAATACAGGTACGACTCGAATAAATCGATCCAAATGGGTCAAAGGTCTAATGCCTTCAATACCTGAAAGGCAGACTTATTAAGTCAATGAGCAAGGGTGGGCAGTGAGTGATCTGCTACCACCAACCTCCCAAGTCATCGACCTAGAGGTTATCGACCTCCTGAATGAGCTCGAGAAATGTACAACTAGAGCTTGGTCCACAATCTGGTTACTCACAACTTGTCTCATAAATCTTTCATGCCACGACCAACAGTGCGCGACTCCTAATCACTGGACTACTCGACATGACCTCACCAGAAGAGATGTTCGAGACACTCAACATCCACGGGGAGGTCACGAAGTTGGTCTGAAGGTCGGTTAACGAGCTCATAGCCTTTAAGCAGAGACGTGAATGACAAGATCTCTCGTCCCAGGGAAAATCCATGATTCTAGGAGCAATTGGTGCAATTCAACAGAATCCCACAGTTATCCTAACTGTCTACAGTTACGTAATGCAGGGTTGCAATCCTGGAGGTAACAGACTTTCTCTTTTTCACTACCTAAGAAAAACACACAATCGGTCTACAGACAGAGGACTAAAGCACTTTGAATATGACAACTTTCAGAGAACAGCCTTTACCTTCAATTATCTCTCTCAAGACTAACTTAGGCATCAGAGCTCTTCCCCGCGCAACAGCCACCTCCAGAGACAGTTTCTTAGGCTGCTAACCGTGGAGCTCCATCAGGATCTATGGGGTGTCCCGAAGTCCATTTCTGATGGTAACCTCCCGCAAGACCCAAAAGAAGCTCTTCAAGTGCAGAGATGGGTACCTCGCTACTTCCTGATAGGAAATGATGAGGTATACAGAAGGTCATACACTTGGCCCATAATATCCTGTCCTTAGGATTTTCAGTATGTCATTGATGAGGTACACAGTGGAACATGTGGATCACAGATAGGAGCTAAAACCACTACCAAGAAAATCCAAAGGACAGGATATTATTAGCCTTCAATGGTTTCAGACATTAAGGTGGTCATACAGAAGTCTGCAAGCTACCAATTACACGGAAACAATTCACACTAACCACCCATTAAGTACCAGTCAATTGGCACATCAGTGCCTTTCAATATATGGGGCATTGAATTCCTGGGACCATTCTCGAAAGGGGTGAGGGGTGTAAAGTTCCTCAAGGTTGCCATGGAGTATTTCACCCGATGGGTTGAACCAGAACCAATGGCAGTAATTTCATAGCCAAAAGTCTAATCATTCTTATTGAGGAACATTGTTTGTAGATTTGGCATTCCTCGAGCTATCATATCCGACAATGGGCGACAATTCATTAGCGACCCATTCAAGACCTTCTGAGAAAATCTCAACACTGAACAGAGGCTAACCTCTGTAGCTCATCCCCAAGCTAATAGCTTGGCTGAGATCACAAACATTACCATTCTGGAAGAACTCATGAAGAGACTCACCGAGCTCGAGAAAGAAGGTTGAAAGACTGACAGGCCAGACGAAATCCTAAGTATACTATGGGCATACAGAACTATACCAAGAAAGGCTACTGGAGAAATGCCATTTAGTTTGTGCTTTGGAGCAGAGGCAGTAATGCCAGTTGAGGTTAGAATGACATCTTTAAAACTGATCGAATACAATTCAATCTTAAATGAGGGGAGAGAAGGGCGGACCTCGACCTCCTCAAAGAGGTCAAGAACAAAGCAATGGAAGCAGATAGAACTTACAAAGGGTAGGTAACAAATTTTTTCAACAAAAAAGTGAAAGAAAGACATTTCACGGTTGGAGAAATGGTTCTCAAAAGATCAGATGTTGGCAAACAAGGGCGACCAACTAAGCTGCAAGAAAATTGGGAAGGACCTTACATAATCCAAGATTTACACAAAGAAGGAAGCTACAAGCTTGCTGACCTTGAAGGAGGGAAACTCCTAAGACCATGGAATGATTATCATCTAAAAAAGTTCTACACCTAAAAGTCAGCTAAGACATGGCAGACCACACTAGACTATCAACAGCGCTCAAGCAGACCATGGCTCAGCCCACCTCTGCCTCGTCGAGAAGCCGCCCAAGTCCTATGACCACCCCGACTCGAAGGAACAGAAGGTCCAACAAGAGTAGCAGGGGCCTCGAGGGCCAAAGTCAGAGTAGATCCCACAGATAAGGAGACTGTAGGGAGGTTGGCAGCACTTGGTATGAAGAACCACTTAGCCCCTGGACCGTAGAGGTCGGTCCCAAAGAGCCAGCGGGCGTCCCTCAGCACTGCCAAGAGGAAAAGAGAAAACTATTAGTAAAAAAAAAAAAGGGAAGGAGTTGAGTTTATGAGAGCTGCTTCTTGGAATAGGTAATCCTTAGGCCCACCCTGACAGTTGGGAGGTTCCATAACACCCTCGTCCCTAAGCCGGCAGCACTTAGGAAAGACATTGGAGAGACCAAGGAAGTGCACCCAACCTTGGGCCAGCTGGGAGCAGCTAATGCTAGCAGGAAATCCCTGTGCTGCCTAAGGGCCAGGGGTAGTGACGCAGTCGGAAGAGGGAACTTGAAGGTTCGTTCTTGTTCAGACATTTGCAAAACAAGAAACGGAAAAAAAAGAACCTGATTCAATTTTTCCTTCTAATCAAACTTCAAAGCAAGTAGTTAGAAGACGAAAATTAAAATCAAGCGAAAAAAGAAATTTCGAAGTAGTCGAAAATCGAAAAGTGGCAACTTTAATTCATCAAAAACTGTTGGAAAAAACCAGCCGAAAAACAATTCTTAAAGCAAAACAAACCCTAACCCTAATCGGAAACGAAAGGTAAGAAATTGCAAAACTACCCATAGAAAACAGTAAATTACGAAATTATCTCTTAAAACTATAAAATTACGACAATGCCACTGAAACCAGAAAATTGCCCAAAACTCCATCGAAACGACTCCGGATGGTCGAAAAATGCCTTGGCTCGTTGGGCGTTCCAGGTCACCCAGTTAGATTTGAGCCCAATCCGAGCTCATTTCAGTCGCCTCGAGAATCATGCCCGGCAGCAATTCGGTGTTTCAAATAGCTCACGTCATCTTCTTCAAACGTTCTGAACTTCGTGGAGCTGATTGTTGAACCGAAACTTGATGAACCGACGCCTACCCCGTATCTGAACCAAATTTTAACAGCAACCAGCTCTGCGTCAGGTAGGAACGGAAGCTCGTTGTAGAAGACCCGGTTCAAGTTCCATTCCAAATACCTCTCTTCCAAGCTGCGTAGAAAATGGGTGAAAAAGAACTGAGATTTCCACTACCCCATAGGAGAAGGGAATGGACAAACTATCTGGTGCCGTGGAACCAACCTCAGGTACCCCTTAGAGGAATTGATGACTAACGGAGCCTCTATCCTAAAGAAGCACAAAAAAAGGTCCAGAGACACAAGAACTCTATAGAGATGACTGGTTGCTATGAAAACAATTATCATCCGGATAGAGTTGGGGGTGAACTGAGCTAGGTGCACCCCCCAGAAAAAGACTATGTCCAAAAAAAGAGAATGGAGGAAGGGGTAAAGAAGAACCCCCCCTTGGAGGGTGGAGCAGTATAGGATAATGCTTTCAGCACTTTTGCTTAAATGGCGCTCAACCCCAGCGGCAGCAGTAAGATCCCCGTCATCAACGTCCATCTCCGTTTCGATCCATGCGATGTCAGCAGGACCCAAAGAAGAAGAATGAGAACTGACCCCAAGATCAGTTAGGTCATAAGTAAGACTAGGCATGGGGAGAGCCAGGAAAAGAGAAGGGCATCATAGAAAATCCTATTGTCAAGAGTTTCAAGCTGGGAGGTGGAAGCATCTAAGATGGTAGACATCTTTTGGCAGAAAAGGTTTGGGCAAAAAACTCAGAATAAGCAGAGACAAAGAGGAAGGGTGATGCGAGAAAGTAAAGAAGTTGCAGAAGAGTTCAAAGGTTTCGAAGAGCTTTTAATATAAGTGGCTTCAGAGGCCCATTGAAATTCTAAGTAGAAACTGATGAACAAGAATTGTGTTCATTTTCTCCTGACATAGGTGGTGTAAACTTTTCGAAAACCAAAAACTCTTTGTTTTCCCTCTGACAAGCTGAAGCATGTTAGTTTCCCCAAATCTAGAGCGGGTCATTGGTTCAGAACTCAAAAACACTTCAGCCTCCTCCTAAAATAAAAGCGGGCTGTTTCTTCAAGTCTGAGACGGGTTGGAGATTGCTAAAAATAAACCGGGGTGACTTTCTAGTTCAGACTGCCCAAAGGTTTCCCAAAACTAAGAGAACGCATCTTCTCTTAAAATTTGCTGTTGTGAGAAAATAGCACGACTTTTCAAAGAGCCGTAACCACAAGATGGTAACTCTCAATACCTGAAAGTTAGCCTTATGAGCAATTGCAAGAAAACAGTTCGATCTTTCAAGGGTCCCATCCTATAAATGGCAGCTCATAATGCCTGAAGGATAGCCCCACGGCTTAAAGATGGTAACTCCAAATACTCGAAAGTAAGGCCCATGACCTAGAGATGGCAACTCTTAACACCTAAATGTCAGGCCCCCGACCTCGAAATGGCAAACTTTAATGCTTGAAGGTCAAACTCACGACTTGGAGATGGTAATTCTTAAATACCCGAAGGTCAGATTGGCGAATCCTGAGGTACGATTGGGCAGGGACCTCCTACCACCGACCTCCTAGGTCACGGACCTAGAGGTCACCGATCTCTAGATGAGAACAACAGAGGCCTCACCAGACCACGACCTACGACCTTATGAGCCCCAACCTTGCTCACATACCTTCCATACCGCCACCAAGTGTGCGTAACTCCGCTTGTGGCCGAAAAATAATTAGCCAGCTTGCAGCTCTCAACAAGAGATGCAAATGGAGAGGTATGCCCAAAGCTAGTCGTTACAAGGATTCGGTGGACCCATTAACGGCTACCATTTGAAGATGGTAATTTAGGCACCAACAACCTTTGAGCTCACTAGGCCTAAAAGGGGGTAATGATGTTTAAAACTGGTGCGACCCTTATAAGTCAACCCAAATGGGCTAAAGGCCCCATGCCTTCAATACCTGAGAGTCAGACTCACTAAGTCAATGAGGAAAGATGGGCAGTGACCGGCTACCACCGACCTCCCAAGTCATTGACCTAGAGGTTGCCAACCTCCTCAATGAGCTCGAGAGAGGTACAACCAAAGCTCGATTCACGACCTGGTAACTCCTAACTCGTCTCATAAATCTTCCATGCCACGACCAACGGTGCGTGATTCCTAATCACTCCCACGAGCTAAAGACTAATCGACTCGACCTCACCTAAAGAGATGTTCAAGACACTTAACATCCACCGGGAGGTCGGGAAGTTGGTCTGAACGTCGGTTAGCAAGCTCGTAGTTCTCAAACAGAGACGTGAATGGCAAGATCTCTCGTCCTAAGGAAACTCAATGATTCTAGGAGCAATTGGCGGGAATCAACAAAATCCCACAGTTATTTTAACTGCCTACGATTACGTAATATAGGGCTGCAATCCAGGAGGTGACAGACTTTCTCTTTTTCACTACTTAACCAAAACACACAATCAGTCTACGGACAGAGGACTAAGGCACTCTCAATACGACGGCTTTCAGAGAACAGCCTTTACCTTCAATTATCTCTCTCAATACTAACTTAGGCATTAGAACTCTTCCGGGGGACAGCCCCCTCCGGTGACTGTTTCTCTCATTTTCTCAAGCTGCTGATCGCGAAGCTCCATCAGGATCTGTGGGGTGACCCGGAGTCCATTTCTGACTCCCATCAGCTTGAATCAATGATTTTGATAATTGTTTTTCCTCATTTTTTTTATCGATTAAGCATTGAATTACCAACCTGACTAATAATAATAGCAAAAAAGATATATATTTTTTTACTGAGAAAAGACCTTAGATGTAAAATAAAAATAATCTAAGGACCTAAAAAGTTTTTAAAAAATGATTAAGGGCTTACTTTGAAAGTTAAAAAAAGTTTGAGGACGAAATTTAACAATTTGCTGCCAGTGCTCTAATGTTTTAAAATATAGGAGAAAATTTTAGGAGCAGCTACGCTACGCCATAACAAATATGTGGTACAACAATTCACCTGGAACCAAACATTAGACAGGATTTTTTCAATTCAACATATGACTCAACTTCTCTATCTTCATGAACATACATCACACCAACTTAGAAAATTATATATTTTTTTTCATCACCACAAATTTTGCAGCAAATCTGCACCCACAAGCCAAACTTTTAATTTGTTATAGCCACAGCTTCCATCTCTGAACACCACAGAAGATCTCTAGTATCTTCTATACAACATATGGTTGGAGGAAAAAATTACGCTCCGCAATTGTCGAAAATAGAATCGATCATTCTCAATTGGCAATGTAGATTTGAGAGAGTTTTCATGTTAGATGAGTCTTGAAAATTCTTTTTTAAATAGATTTTAAAAATAAATTTAAGTTACCAATTAAATTGTTTTAGGTCAAAATAATAGGAGTGTTCTTGGACATACATTGATTTGCAAGAATTGAAGGATGAATTTAGGAGAGCCATGTGAAGGCTGAAACCTCTGGCTGTAGGCAGAAGACAAAACCCTGATGAGAATATTCAGCTCATATTGTTTGAGAAGACATGGCCGGACATCCTTGTTGGGCTGATTGTTTCTTGCATGAGAGGCAGCATCTTATTTTTCTGAAAGCTGGACGAAACATAGGGAAAACACAGATACAAACTCTGGAACAAAGGCTGAATGAAACAAAACACTTCAATAGTAGAAAATTCTCTTGGCAGAAAATTTTCTGTAGCATGGTTCAAGCACCTACCCCTAGACAAGGCTCATGAGTACTTCTCTTTTCCCCTGGCTAAGCTTGTACTTCTCCATTTCCTCCACCACTCAAGGGATGGTACTTGCTCTCACTTATGGTTGTTATAGAATCACCTATAACCAAGGATTACTGTCAGGATTCATAGACTTATTTGGGAATTCAAAAAGATTTTGGGAGAGAGAAATGAAACGCTTAGAACTTCATTGAAAGGAAAACGCTCATCATATTATTGCTCGGAAAATATTTACAGTAGACACTATACAAGACTTTAGTAGACACTCTGCAAAGAATAAACTTTGAAACTAGGAAACCCTAAAGACCAAAACTACTTTGTTTCTTTTCTACCCTAAACCGATCTACCTTTTGGATATGACTTGTCTTTTCATTTTATAAGCTGAAATGGCCGACTTACAAGGTGCCTTAGGACAGATCATATTACTTGGACAATTACAACACGGAAGTATAAGTAAAAACAACATGTAATACAAAGGGACAAAACCCTACTAAGACACATAATAAAACATGACAACAATAAATGAGACAAACTAATTATGAAACCAAAGCTGGCAACATGGCTGAAGAGGCCGAGTATTGCATGGCTGAGTGGCTTCAACATTATTCTCGAAAGACACCTGGAAAAATGGACAAAGCAAACTGCAATGACAAAGCTTCAGGCAGAAGACATTACTGTTAGTAGTGAAGACGTGGCTGTGCAAATCCTTCATGGTGGGTAGCTTCATTCTAATGCTTGAAGGTTGAAACATCTGGCCGTTCTCAGAAGATAAAAGCCTGATGAGAATATTCAACTCATACTGTTTGAGAAGACATGGCTGGACATCCTTGTTGGGCTGATTGTTTCTTGCATGCGAGGCAGCATCTTATTTTTCTGAAAGCTGGACGAAACATGGGGAAAACACAGATACAAACTCTGGAACAAAGGCTGAATGCAACAAAACACTTCAATAGTAGAAAATTCTCTTGGCAAAAAATTTTCCATGTTGACATGCTTGCTTCCCTGGTCGGTTTATTAATGCTTGAAAGAAAACTGAGAAAACAGTAGGGTTCCTTAGATAGAAAATTCTAATGGCAGAATTTATCTATCTTGACTGAAACTGCAACTGAGATGAAAACAATAAAGACGCAAGTGATCTTCGGCTGAAAGGAGTAACCAAGAATCAAAAATTTCTGCTTCATGTGAGCCGGTGCATTGCAGAAAATTCAGACACAAGATGGAACCTTCTTTTGGCCGAAACCTTTTGCATGGGGCTGCTGAGCTTTCCTTTTCATCTAACACATTCCTCATGATTGATCTTGAACTATTCTTAGTGACATGTGATGCTGAGGGTGCTGAAGAACTCTAGGGTTTCTTGAGGCTAAAGTTGCAGATGGACATGGCTGACTAGCTTGATTTTGGAACAAGGGACACCATTGATAATCCTCTGGGACGTGGATTTTCCAATGTGAAGGATACCCATCCCAAATAAAGTCTTCTTCGGGTTGGCTATCTTGCTCAAAGATGTCCATATAGTTCGCTCTTGGTGGCTGTTGGAGGACATTCTTGGACTTCAAGTGCTCAAAAAGCTCATCACGAGCTATACTCATAAATGGTTGAGATAATGATTCAATGGATAGGGTCCATTTGTTGATGCGCGGAGAAGGTATAGGCTTGTAATAAATCCATTGAAATTCTATCTGCCTCGCCATAAGTTAATCTAAGTGCATAACGTACACTTGATATATCTTTGTTGTACTGCCAGAGAGGTCTTGGCAGCAATCATCGTACCAATCCTGAGTTGATTGAAAAAGCATGAGATATCACCATAGCAATGTGTCGCCAAAGTGGTCAAGATTAGCAAAGAACATTTTAAAATTGTGAATCTCAATCTCTATAGGATAGCAGCAAAGGATTGCAAGAGTCCACAGATATCGAAACCTGTCTTCGGAAATAGACTATGCCCGAGGAAAGATTGCAATGTTGCTGAAGGGTTGGTCTGGATCAAAGGACACATCTCGAAAGTGGAATTATTCTTGGCAGGTTAAGGGTTGGTGTTTGAACACGATTTTTCTGACATATTCTTTGACCTGGTCGACTGCGTCACAATGGGCTAGTTCGGGTGGATAGAATTCTAGGATTGTGAACCCAACGGGTATAGGTTTTGGTAGGCTGTCAAAGAAAGGATTCAACAAAGGCTTACTTTTTGGTCCAAATAAAAGGTTGGTTAGGATACTGGGTTCTGTTGGTATTTCTGGAAAAGAGAAGGCATTTATCTGCACTGAAAATTCATTACCTGTATCCAAATCTTCGATTCTGGGACCTGTGGATGGACTGAAACTTAGAAGGAGTTGTTGACACATATGTTTAAGGGTATGGACGGCTTTGGTGTGTTCAGGAGTCCAAGGTGGTGGTTTTTTCTTCAGAAGCTGTGACAATAGGCTGATGAATTTCAAAGAGTCAGGAAGGAGGACTTTAATACATAAAAGGTTGGTTAGGATACTGGGTTCTATTGGTATTTCTGGAAAAAAGAAGGCATTTATTTGCACTGAAAATTCATTACCTGTATCCAAATCTTCGATTCTAGGACCTGTGGATGGACTGTAACTTAGAAGGAGCTGTTGACACATATGTTTAAGGGTATGGACGGCTTTGGTGTGTTCAGGAGTCCAAGGTGGTGGTTTTTTCTTCAGAAGCTGTGACAATAGGCTGATGTATTTCAAAGTGCCAGGAAGGAGGACTTTGATATATATAATTATGTCAAGGAATTAATGGATCTCTTTTACAGACAGGTTCTCATTTGCAAAAGAAGGAAGGGTTTCAACAAGGTGAGGACCTGGCTGGATTTTTCCATTTGAGATTTTCATATTGACGTATTCAATCTCATTGAGGCTAGTGGAGCTTTTCTTTTCAAAGATCATGATACCCTGGGATTTGACAATGTCAAAGAATTGTTCTAATAGTGATAATTGTCTTTTGAAAAGAGAAGGATATCATCAATGTATATCAAAGCACTGTGAAGGATAGGCTAAAAAATTTTTATCATTGCCTTTTGAAAAATTGAAAGAGCTACCTTCAGCCCAAATGGCATCATCTTCCATTGATATTGAGCATTAGGAATGAAAAAAGCAATTTTATAACGCTCTTTAGGTGCAATTCCTAATTGCCAAAAACCAGCTTTCAAATCAAACTTTGAAAAGATTTTTGCTCCCGCTAAGTGAGTAAAAAGATTTTGAATCTGTGGGAGCGAAAAATTGTCATCTTTTAAAAACTGGTTTAAAGGTTTATAGTCAATGACTAACCTTCGTTTATTGACATAAAAGGCTTGATAAGCCCAACTAGAATTAGTTGGCTCGATTAAACCTTGCTGTAGCAGTTGCACACATTCTTTTTGAGCAAGTTTTAGGTCGTTTGGAGTCATGCCTGGATGTGTTGCTATGGTTGGGTTGATATCCTCATTAAGCTTAAAAGGGAGCTTAACACAAAACTTTTCATTTTTCCAAAGCGGACTTTTATGCTTAAAGTCGGCATGAGAATCTGCACAAAAATTCCGTAACGTGTTAGCTATTGATAAAAATTTGCCAGTAGTAACAAAAATAGCAAACATATTAGTAACTGGAGTAAAAGGTTGGAAGTGATGTTTGTATCGGATGTCGTGAGGAAGGACTTGAAGTCTTTTGGCTTTCACGTAAACATCCTATCTGATTAGAACATCTTTTCCGTGAAGTTGCAATCAGGGAAAAACTTTATTCCAGTTGGATGTTTTGAAATGAGACTGCCTTGGAAGATTTCTCCATTTGCTGCCTGGAATTGGGTGTCAGTATTAGCCCAAAATTCTAGTGGTAGAATTTCGGGATTCATCATTATCTTCATGGCTCCTGTGTCTAAGAATCCGATTGCTTTAACTGGTTTAGCATACTCAAACGTTAACAAGGAGACCTGCAAATGTGGAGAACAAATATCAGTTAAAGAATTAATATTTGAAACTTCAGTAAGATTAAAAACTAGTAAGCATGATTCTTTCTCAGAAGCTTCAAACTCAGAATATGTAATTTCAATGGCAGAGGCAGTATCCTGGTCGGGATGGCTTTGCTCGGAGAACACTAATTCAACATTAGATTCTGGATGGTCCACCATTAGTTCTGATACAAGCTTTGAAGCTTTGGCCTTCTTGGTTGGACAATTTCTGGTGATACAAGCTTCGAAGCCTTGGCCTTCTTGGTTGGACAATTTCTGGCGAAGTGGCCTTTCCTATTGCAGAAGTAGCATCGGTTTGATTTCCGTTTGAGTGATGCCTTCCATCTGAAATATTTAAGGTTCTTTTTTTATTTGTGTTTCTTCTGCTTCGAAGGTCTGCTCTTTGTCACCTTGCCCCTCCAGTTGCATTTTTTCGACTTGGGGCCCCAAATCTCAAAGTTTCTGTTGCAAATCTTCTCGAGCTTCTTCTTTCCATGGAAGAAATTTTCCACGACTTTTCTTCTTTCACAGAGCTTCTCAAGACATGCGAATGTGGCTTGGTGGATTTCTGCACGTCCAAGGTTCGCCAGAGTACTTCCTGAAAGCTCAATCATTTTGTTCAACTCTGGTTGGATTTCTTCTGGTAGTGAAGAGATGTATACTTGCTTGAGATTTGGGTGCTTCATTCCACCAAGGCGAAAATAAATTTCTGTCATTCTTTGTAATGCCTATTGATGTCTTTAGGCCTCTAAGAACAACATTTCATCTTGAAAAAGTCCGTTCTCGCCTCTTTGAATTTGTAAGCAATAAGTTCCTGTTAATGGCATCTAAAGATAATCCAATCATAAAATGTGCCAACAGATCTACTAAAGAACTTATACAGGATATGGTTCAGAGATACTCCCTTTAACAACTGTGTATGAAATCAGGCTAACATTTCTTGGAATCTTTCTCATCTCTTGCTAACTAGAATGTCATCAAAGGTGAAACAAGTTGTCTTTGTTGGTTTCTCTAGAAGAGTAGGTTGCGGAGCTGGTGGTCGGTTATCTCCCATGGACTCATCATCCATATCTTCTTCGTGACTATGATGGACTTCAGCATATGTGGTCGACCTTGAGGGTCTTGGGGTAGTCATGAGGATCCCTGAGATGTCCATTTTTCTTCTCCGGATTCAGTAGACTCAGTAAGGTTTTTTGAGGGTGTTTCAAACATGGATCTGTCGTTGGAGTCTATTGAAACGCCATTAGACACTGGATCTTCATTTGAGTCTTCGGAGGGTGTTGAAACTTCATCAAACACTAGATCTTCATTTGAATCTTCGGATGGTGTTGAAGTTTCATCAATCTCATGGTCTTCCATGGAAGTTGTAAGAACTTTATCTGGTTGGAAAAACACCGTGAGCTGTGGAGGATGATTTGGCAAGACTGTATCTGTCTATCTTGTAGATCTTGCCGGAATGATCGAATCAGGTTGCCTTGCAAAATTCATCCGAATAACCGGATCAGGTTGTTTAGCTAGAGCTGGTACTTGCTGGACCGAAGCATTGAAGTCATCTTTCCTTGGAGATTGACGTTGGGCTTCATCTGACTGGATAGGTGCCTTTGCCTTGTCTTTGCGGGAATGTCTGGAACTTTCTGGTTGGAAGGCTTCACTCTGGGCAGTTGAGCATGAATGCTTCTTCTTTGTTGTCGGAGGAACATATGGATGCTCCTTCGCCCAATTCACCCAAAAGTCTGAGTCTGGCATGCTGTAGTCAACAATCTTCTTGGATCTAGGTAGAACAGAACTTCATGGTCCACCAAAGAGTGGAGTTGGCATGTGAATGGCCGGACGATTGTTGGGGATGTCGAACATGGAGAAGCCTTGTGACGGAGATAATGGAGCCGAGGCTGCTTGAGACTTCCTTAACTCATAATTTTCAAGTTGTCTTTTCAAGTCTCGGATCTCATGTCGTTTCTCGTCAAATTCACTGCAATAAATGGTGCCAGTCCGAATCATCTCTTTGAGGTCTTGATCAAGAGTGTTGTATCTGTTCACCATGTCAAGGTAGAGCTTCTCTACGTGGTCAATCTTCTTCTCAACTTGGTTGACTCTATCATCAATTCATCTTAGAACACGATTTTGGGTAATGGCGTGGTCAGTCTGCTAATTGAGGACTTCTTCTGCTTGATTGAGAGGAACATGTCTCCTGTATTCATCAACTGTTTTCTGAGATATGTAAGGTCGTGAGGTTCGTGTTTCTGGCTCGTTCTCTCTTTTTTCCAAGGGTGGAAAGTTTGAAGCATAGGTACTCCTTGAAGGTCGATTCATCATGCATGGGGTAGGAGTTGACCTGCTTGGAGTAATTTTTGCTGACTTCTTGCGGCAAGAGGATGGCTCGTGATACTCCGTCGTCTGTCTTAGGATCTTCTTGGTGGACGGATAGATGGATGGAGGGATTTCTTTGGCCATTGGTAGTAAGGCTGATCTTCTAGGATGAGGGTTGTAGAAATCTTCAAAGCCAATAAAAGGCCTTGGAACTGGTATTGTCGCCGGTTTGGCTTCATCATCATCAGGTGGAGGTTGTCTGGTTGAACATCCTCTAGATTTCTTTTTTAACGGCCTCTTTTTCTTTGGAGTCTCATCTTCCTCTTCAGAGTTATCTTCTTCACACGAGCATTCTAGATCACAAAGACCAGAGCGAGGGACATCCCATATGAAATGGTCGTTGATGTGAGATGTGTAGCTAGGCTCAGCTGAGTGGTTGAAAGCTTATATCGGTACCATCTTTTGCATGTTTTGGTCTCCTGGGTCATATAGCCTGAGCATTAATTGTGTGAGGATCTGTTCGGATTCTTCCTTCGGAGGAACTTTGAAAGAAGTTTGGACACATCCGTCAAGTAGCCTTTGAAAGGCCGAGACTGTAGCTTGGACTGGTTCTTGTTGTCGGTGAAGATTCTCCCAGTTGGTAATCCATTCTAATTGCATGAGCTTCTGGAGATCTTCCCTTCTGATTTACCTTGGAATTTCGACCAAGGTGGGGACTTCAGTGGCTGAATTTGCCAAGATCATTAAGGCATCTGGAGATCCACTATTTTGTAGATCTAGGGCATGATTTTGGAGCCAATAAACCATTTGATGATGTAAGGTCGCCATCATCGAGGTGGGAGTGAGAGATGTGCTGATGAGTTGGATTTGAACCTTCAAGGCTGTGTATAAGTTCGGATCTTGGAGAGATATGCAATAGTTTGGGAACAGTGTTAAGACAATACTTCCCGAGTTGAGTGTAGTGAATACCGTGCCAATAACTGCCTGCTCGTAGCTGAGTAATCTCAAATCTAGGAGTGCAATTCGAGCAATGACTGGGTGGCCCTTCCTACCACCATAGGTAAGGACAAGCCTGACGCCACCAAGGTGAAGGTGTGTGTAACTTTCGGCTCTCCATTGCGCTATCATCTTTGGGAGTATGTTAAGGGTAACATACTGCTCTTTGGAGGAGTACGGAATGTCGCACTAATCAAGCTTTGAGCACTGGACATACTCCTTCGTCTTTGGGACTGTAGATCTGAGTAGCTGCCTGATAGATCTGATACCTGGAGGAAAAGATCCTCTCCTTCTGTAAATATTATATGGACTCATAAGAGGAGGGACTGATTCCTCTACAGAGACTGACTCTGGGATAGTAGTGTATTCTACTAGACTTCCTATATTTGCAGAATGTAAAGAACGTTTAGGTAAAGACAAAGAACTGGAAATATTAACGAGTTGGGAACTAGAATTGGAACTGGAACTAGGACTCGAAGTGTTTTCCATGACTGTTTCCTTCTCTCCCTACTCTCTCTCTATCATCCCTCTAGAATCTAAAAATCCTTATTTCTTCCCCCCGGCAAAACGAAAGTTTGCATACCGAAACGCTGCGTTCTGGCTATGATACCAGCGGGGTGCTGAAGAACTCTAGGGTTTCTTAAAACTGAAGTTGCAGATGGACAAGGCTGACTTGCTTGATTTTGGAACAGGGGACACCATTGATAATCCTCTGGGATGTGGATTTTCCAGTGAGAAGGATACCCATCCCAAATAAAGTCTTCTTCGGGTTGGCTATCTTGCTAAGAGATGTCCATATAGTTCGCACTTGGTGGCTATTGGAGGACATTCTTGGACTTCAAGTGCTCAAAAAGCTCATCTCAAGCAATACTCATAAATGGTTGATGTAATGATTCCTTGGATAGGGTCCGTTTGTTGATCCACGGAGAAGGCATAGGCTTGTAATAAATCCGTTGAAATTCTGTATGCCTTGCCATAAGATAATCTAAGTGCACAATCTACACTTGATATATCTTTGTTGGACTGTCAGAGAGGTCATATATAGGGATGGGAAACGGGGCCAAGTTAGGCCATACTTTTGTCTCAATAGACCAACCTTGTTAGACAATCACTTGATCTGATCCTGGGTTGTAGCTTGTTATAGGCTTATATTGGGATTTATGCCCAAAAAGGCTATCATTTTTTGAGAAAAAGTGTAAAATACTATAATCTAAATACGTAATTGTTTACATATTAGCATAACATGCAATAAGGTCCACATTGATTTAAATAGGTGATCTGTGTGTTGGGACGTTCAGCATA